>SNQJ01S0005788.1:148482-158940 GCA_010110895.2 Picea sitchensis
AGCACAAATACATTGACCTTAAAATATCTAGTAAAACATTTTTAAATATTTATACCTTAACAATACAATACTTTCTTAATGTATCAATTTAATAAAATAATACACTCATATATTTTTAATAAATATATTGTTAATAAATTAAAATATTAATAAAGCAATACATTAATAAAATGACAATGCATTGACCTTAAAGTATTTAGTAAAACATTATCAAAGTATTACTACATTAATGATGTAAAGTATTAATTAATATATTAATACATTATTAATTAATACATTTCTAAGGTATGAATGAGGATGAGGGTGAGGGGTAATATTAGAGAAAACATAATATGTTTTCTCTATTATTTCCCCCCAACCCCACCAATATGTTTTCTCTAATATTTCCCGGCACCCCACCACCCTCATATATGAGGGTGTGGGTGTGGAGAATAATAGAGAAAACATATCTCCACCCTCATATATGAAGGTGAGGGTGGGGAAAATAATACAAAAAACATACTAAAGTAATAGATTAAAATAATAGATTACTAAAGTATTAATATATTAATAAATACATTATTAACATATTAATACCTTAATAAATATATCATGGTTTCTTATGTTCATTACTATGACATTGAAACACTAATAAAATAATACATCAATAAAGTAACAATACATTACTAAGGTATTAATACATTAATACATAAATATAAGGTATAAATTAAAGTATTAATTTACATTAATGTATAATATAATGTATTAATTAATTGATACATTAATAATGTAATGTATTAATTAATTAATACATTGCTAAAGTAATTAATACATTATTAAAGTAATAATACATTAATAAATACATTATTAAAGAATAAACACCTTAATAAATACATTATTAAACTAGCAATACATTAATAATACATTATTAAAGTATTAATACATTAATACATTAGTTGACAATGACCATGGTTGATTATGACCATGGTTATCTTTGCTAGACCTTAGTTGACTTTGGGAAGCAAAGGTTGACTATGGTTGACGGTAGTTCACCATGACCATGGTTGACTACGGTTGACTAGGGTTTTTAATGGTCGACCATGCCCATGGTTTAACTTCGTTGACCATGTGGATCTCATTATGGTAGGCCATGTTGATTGTGTTTAACCATAGTTTAGTATGTCTCTACTGCATTGCGATGTTGATAATGTTTTGGTTGTCAGATTGTACAATGATGATTTGTTCGTCACATTGTGACATAATCTTTTGTTCATAAGATGACATCGTAATATTATGGTCATAACATTATGACAAATGGTTTTTATAGGTCACATTATGGCGCTCGAATAGGCTTTTCATAGTTTGATAGTGGGTTATGTTCGTCACATTGCGACATCGAAAAGTGTTTGTGTTATTGCAATGTTGATCTATGTTTGTCGCATTCTCACATTGGGTTGTGTATATCATATTGTGACCAGGGGTAGAGTTCGTCCCATTATGACATTTGGAAATCTCTGTCACAATGCGACATTAGGATATGTGTATCACATTTCAAGGCGAGGATATGTCCATCGCATTGCGACATTACAGTACATTGCAACCATGTATTTTGTCTACATTACATTGCGACCATGGCTTACGTTCATCCCATTGTTACATTTGGGAATTTTCGTCACAATGTGATTTTAGGATATGTGCATCACATTGCAAAGAGAGGATATGTTCTTCACATTGCGATAACATGGCTATGTTCATCACATTAAGACATCCATTAATGTCATCACATTGTAACCACAGGGCTTTATTCATCCGATTGTGATGATAATGCTATGTTCATCACATTGTGACTATAAGGCTATGTTTGACACATTGCGACAATATGCTTATGTTCTTCACATTACAATGATGGGTCTATGTTCATCACATTTTGATGAAAAGGATATGTTTGACACATTGCTACATTACCCAGATTGTGACACTACTATGTTCGTCACAATGCAACATTACTATGTTAATCATGTTGCAACGTTTGATTTTTTTTGTGAGATTGCAACACGAGGTTATATTCATCACATAAGGTTGACCATTAACTTAACCATTGTTGAATTTTGTTGACGAAGATCAAGAGTATGGTTTAATATAGTTCACCTTGCACATGGTTGTCTATGGTTTTCCATGTTGACTATGGTGAACCATGGTTAAGATTGATGTGGACCAAACTTTAGTAAGGTTTCTCATGGTTGACTATGGCTAGCTAGGGTTGTGTACATTACATTGCAACAATGGGTTATGTTTGGCACATAGTGGCATTTGGAAATGTTTGACACATAATGGTGACAAGATTTTTGTGTCAGATTGTGACAATGAGGCTATGCTCATCACATTGCGACAACAAGGCTACATTTGTCACATTGCGACAGCAAGGATATCGTCATCACATTGCGACAATATGCTTATGTTCATCACATTAGGGCGATGGGTCTACATTCATCATGTTATGACAGAAAGGATATGTTCAACACATTGAAACATTACCTAGATTGTCATGATATTATGTTCATGACATTGCAACATTACTATGTTTGTCATGTTACAACGTCCAATTTGTTTGTCAGACTACAACATTGACTTATATTCATCACATAAGGTTGAAAATTACCTTAATATCTATGGTTGGCTATTGTTGACCATGATCAAAAGTATGTTTTAATATAGTTGACCTTGCCCATGGTTGTCTATGGTTTTTCATGGTAGACTATGGTTAAGCACGGTTGAGCCTGACATGGTCCAAATTTTAGTAAGGTTTCTCATGGTTGACTATGGATGGCCAAGGTTGACTATGGGTGACCATGCCCATGGCTGACCTTCGAAGGACATTTGGCTCTGATTATGCTCGACCATGTTGATTATGCTTAACCATGGTTTACTATGCCACTATCGCATTACAATGTTGAATAGGTTTTGCTTGTTAGGTTGCGATATGAGGATTTGTTCGTCACATGACATCGTAAGGTTATGGTCATCACATTGCGACATAGGGTTTTTATTTGACACATTACATTGTTACATTCTCACATTGGGTTATGTTCATCACATTGTGACATCAAGAAATGGTCCTATGATTGCAATGTTGGGATATGAACGACACATTGCGACATTGGGTTGTGTACATCACATTGCGACATTGGGTTATGTTTGTCACATAGCGACATTTGGAAATGTTTGTCACATTATGAAGATGGGATATTTGCATAACATTGCGACGACGAGGCTATGTTCATCACATTGCGAAAATATTCTTATGTTTGTGACATAATGATGGTGGGGCTATGTTCATCACATAGAGACAACAGGGAAATGTTTGACACATTGCGACATTGTTATGTTTGTCAGATTGTAACGCTACTATGTTCGTCACATTGCAACATTACTATGTTCGTCATGTTGCACCATCCAGTTTTGTTCGTCAGATTGCAACGTCGGGTTATGTTCATGACATGAGAAGGTTGGTTTATGTTCGACACATTACGTAAAGGAACTTTTGGCCAATTTTTTTGAAAATAATCATTTTTTTTTCCTTTGTCACTAACTATTATTAATACCCTTATTACTATTGATACATTATGAATACCCAGACAATTTTTTTCCCTTATCACTAACTATTATTAATACTTTCACTATTAATACATTGATAAAACATTATTACATACATGTAATAATACATCAATAAATTATTAATATAATACATTATTAATACATTATGTAGTAATATATTAATATTTTTTTATTAAACATTAATAAAAAAATATTACTAATATAATAACCCTAGCCCTAAACCTATTGAATTAATTATCTAATTAATAATAATATGATAATACATTATATTAATGTACACCGAATTAATAAGGTATTGTTGTGATAATAATGCTTATTATATTATTTTTTTATTAATATAATGTTTATTTTTTAAAATGTGTAAGACCAATAATATCTTTCTTTCAAATAATTCATAATTACTTATTTAAGTTAAATATATCTTGTGTACTCTCCTTATCATTATCATGTAAGGCACTCATAAAATATATCACAATTAGCATAAAAAAAATTGTAAGTAATTCTTTTTACCATGGTCACTAGTCCCATTGAAGGTATAAACTATTAGAGTCGTTAATTTGTAATCCGTCTGTGGTAATATGAAACATTTGTTTAATCTTATTTAATCATTTAAACGTGGCAATTACCTATACTTACAGTAATTTTTTAATGTGATTAGGTAAATGTTAAAAAGTAAACATGTTAACGGATGTCTTGATAAATGCAAGAAAGTTGTGAACAATAAATCCGATCCATTGATTTTGGAGGATGACTAAGAATATGCCAGCATCTTCAATGCATAGCCATGAGATTAGGGTTTAAGGTTAAATAAGGTTAAAAGATCATTAATTGTGCCCATTGTCAATAGCTGTACGCCTTTAGGCGTAATTATTTTTAGATTTCCTTATCATTATCATGTAACTCACTCATAAAATATATCACATAAAAAAAAGCTTTAAGTAATTCTTTTTACCACGGTCATTATTTTTAGGTTTCCTTTTTGCATTGAGATTGGTTTTGGAAAACTAAAGCATAATTTTGATGGAGGTCAAAATTTTAAAGTAATTACTTTCATTACAACAGTGACATGCCCAGCTGTAAGTATAGATTATATTATTTTTGGGTTTTCTTTTTGTATTGAATTAATTCGAGATCGCTTGTTTGAAACTGAAGCATAATTTTGAAGGAGGTGTATTATTTTGAGATTGGTTTCGAAAAACTCAAGCATAATTTTGATGAAGGTGAAAATTTCAAAGTAATTACTTTTATTAGAACAGTGACATGCCCAGCCATACATATAGATTATATTATTTTTTGGTTTTCTTTTTGTATTGAATTAATTTGAGATCGCTTGTTTGAAAATGAGGTATAATTTTGAAGCATAATTCCACTGCTACAGGAATTGCATTGCAGAACAATAATTCTGATGATTACTTAGAAAACAAACATAGCCAAAACCTTATCAACCACGACGGCTAATTTGTGTATTTTTTTGAAATATGACCGGTCCAACCACTATGTTATAACAATATCTCTCAGATATTCTTATGAATTTTATAATAGCTGGGAGAGACACAAGTGCAATTACTCTTTCTTGGTTCTTTGGTTCCTGTATGAAGCAAACCGTAAAGCGACATCTTAGTAATTTTAGCAATCTACTTGACATGATTGAAATGTTAGCACGATTAACATTTAAATCTGTTAGGAATTCTATTGGAAAACCTTGATTAATATGTTGTAGTGCCGGGCTACAACTTACTTTATACAATCCAATTGAAGTTGCACCTCCACGAGGATACAAACCTCTTTACACAGATACAAAATCCGAGGCTACAAAATTCTTTACACAACTACAAATGTTAGCATATTTGCAGGACCTGGAACTTTTCGTTTTCAATTTGAATCATATAGAAGCATAATTTAAATAAATTAATACCTGAATCCATTTCATTTTCGGAAGTTGGAACCCTCTCCACAGAACCGGAAATCTAGTTTCCCTCTCTTTCCCTGCTGTCGTATGCACTTTCAGATCGATTAGGATGGGTATTCTGAATGTTCTTTTATGGGCAGAGAGAGGATCGGTTTCCCCAAGACAGTTATTCTCCACCTGTCCATCACAGTAGGAGATTCGACCATTCCGTTACCAAGAGTTCCGGAAACCTAAATCATCAGTTTTCGTAACTGTTTTATCATATGCGTTATTTAGGAAATTATTCTTACATTCTCCCACTTGGCACATATGATAACTTAATGTTAGAGTTCTACATAGTAGACATTAGGTGCGCCATAAGTCATATTCATCTTGGTTTTCAGTTTGGTCATCATAATACTATAATTAAACAACCTAGTAATGCGAGTTCCATGTCAATAATACGACATAGTCCCTTTCATGTACCACAACATTAGTAACTTGTTTAAATTAGTCTGTAAACAAGGAGAGATTTCGTAAGGTCCAACAATAATGTCCCTTGTCAGAGACTATTCCTGTCATTATATATTTATTCTCATACATGTACGTACACATTTAAAACAGGATTTATCAAACAAAAACAACTTTATTAAGATCTCAAAGTGTCAAATAAGACAAACAACATTATGTGATCCATTTCATAAAAATAGCAATTGTTATGTGCTACGTTCAATTCCCATTCTGTTAGCATGTTCCTTAAATGCCTTTGGTGGTAATCCTTTTGTCAATGGATCTGCAACCATAAGCAGTGTGCTTATGTGTTCAATTGACACTCGTTGTTTCTAAACTTCTTCTTTTATGGCAAAGTATTTCAGTTCCATGTGTTTAGCACCATTAGAATACTTGTCGTTCTTAGAGAAGAATACAGCTGTGGCATTATCACAATAAATCCTTAGCGGCTTGGCAATAGAGTCAACAACCCCAAGTCATGAGATAAAATTTCGCAACCACAATCCATGAACCGTGGCCTCAAAGCATGCCACAAATTCAGCTTCCATAGAAGTGATAGTTTGCTTCGCACTTTTCCATGATATTGCTCCTCCAAACTCCCATTCAGAAACGAGATATGGTAGATATGGTACACAATAAAACGAAATTGTTAAAAAGTAAAAGGTAAATGACAAACTATTGCGCTCCATGTCCATTTCATTCTCCATACCAAGAATTTAAAAGAATTAATAATGAATATGTAAATGTTTAAACTCAAGTAATCTTTTTTGGATTTGTTAAATTATGTTTAGTGGAAATTGATAACTTAACTTAGTAATTTCTTAATCCTAAAAAATAAATGTGAAAAAGTAAAGAGGTTAAGAAATGCTCTTAGAAATGCCACTAAGTTATCAACATTAAATCTCATTCATTAATTTGAGTGTAAGACGAAGAATATGCCAACCTCTTTAATTATTGACCATAAAATTGAAATTTACAATTAAAAAATTGATTAAACCATCTATTCCATCTATTCCAATAGGAAAAGACCTCTCAACATAATTATACATGATACCCAGAATTAGAAGACCATTTACATTATGAATTATTATAATTCTGCGATTTGATACTCAAAAATATAGATCATTGTAACTATAACTAGAGCTTCCATTTTGAGTTATCTTACTCCAAGCATATATTTATAATATTATTATTTTCAAATCTTTACAATAGTCACTCATTTGGCCGTTTTGAGCTATCTTATTTCATATACAAATATTTATATTATTATTTTTAAATATTTGTAAAAACAAGTATATTTATATTATTATTCTTAAATATTTACAAAAATATATAAATATATAGAGATTATAATTAATTATATCATTATAATAATCATAATAATTTATTTATTCATTTTGAGTTATATTCATTTTCTTTGTTATTTAGGTTTAGTTTTGTTATTTAGGTTTAGTTTGGATGTTTAAAAGGAATCATTGTTATTTTTCCTAAGGGTTGAGAAGTGATATGTTGAATTCATAATGAATATATTGTTGTAATGACTTCTAACCTTATTATCGATCAACTTGAAAATTATAGAATTTACCCTTAATATCATCCTAAATTTTCCTAAACTTTATAATATATATGTGTATATATAACACATAGAAAATAAATATATTATATGAATAGGAATATAACTATGTTAAAATTATTTGCATTGCTTTAAGTATTCATTTGGTTACTTTGAAGCAATATAGAAAATACGTGGATCTTTATATAAATTTATGATTATTAATTTACTAAGGGTATAATGAAAGACCATCACTTCATAGTTCGATCATTATGTCAAGGAATCACATTCTCCTTAGAGTTCTAATAATATGCTTTCATTATATAACCAGGTGAAGATATATATACAGAGATGTTGGAGGAGAGGAGGTGAGGTTTCAACAACACCAAAATTTATGTTTGAAGTACCATCAATGCAAATCAAAATTCTTTAGTTTTTAAGCAATAGATGTGCATATTGTTGGATAATGCCAACCACTTTACACTCGTTTTTAGGTAATCGACATATTTTCTGGCCCCTATTATTCTGTAATTAGTTGGATCAAATCAACGAGATTTAGACTAGGATAGATGCACATTAAATGTAATCAGTTTCTTGTAACTAAGTGAAGACTGCTATATATCTATGTAAGCTTGTTAAGGTAGAGAGTGTGAGATATGAGAGTGCCTGAGACGCATGAGCATGAGTGGTATCGATGATGTATTATCTCTCTTGCATAATATTAAGAGAATATCATTGTCTCGTGGATGTTTCCCTGTATAGGGTTTTACCAAAAATGTTGTGTCAATTTTGTGTTTTCTCATTTTCTTGTATCTTGTATGCTTTCTCTACATAACAACAATTGGTATTAGAGCAGGTATAGCAGGTGAGAAAAACCGTTTCTGCAGACAGTAGTGAGAGTAAGAAACCTTTGGGAAAACTTTTGACAGATCCAGGCAAGATCTGAGTTCAGAGCATCGTAGTCTTTATCCCAGAGATTTTTGTGATTAGAGGAGCATTGAAAAAGGGGCACACAGATTTCAACTTAGGAGGAGTGCTAGAGAAGCCTCCCTCACTCCTTGTCTTCATAAACAATTTTTTCACATCTAGACTATTTTTTAGTGTAAGGTATATGAAGCGTCCTCCTCCTCCATTCATGATTTCCTTGTGCACGATTTGTTTTTTAAAGGGATTAGTGGATGCCACAATTTATTATGCAAATGAGGATATAAAAAGGTTTGTGCATGTATTTTTTTTTTAAATGTTTGTGTTAAACCTTTTTTAATTCTTTGAAGATCCATTTTTTTTATAACTCAATATCACATTTAAAGAGCTCAGCTTATAAGGAGTGATTTGGGCATTAAAGCGGTTTTGTGCTAATGGCTAAGATGCAGAGTTCAAAATTTGAAGTTGAAAAGTTCAGCGATAAAAAAAACTTTGAGCTCTGGAAGCTCAAGATGCGGGATTTACTGGTGCAACAAGGGTTGCGGAAAGCATTGGTAGACAAGATAAAGAAACCAACGACTATGAAAAATGAGGAATGGGAATGTTTGGATGCAAAATCTCTTAGTACCATTCGTTTATGTCTCGTGGATGATGTTATGTTTAATATCGTAGGCGAGGATACAAAATTAGGCTTATGGATCAAGATAGAAATTCTATATATGATGAAGTTCTTGACAAGTAGGATCTACTTGAAGAGACGGTTGTACAGTTTGCAGATGAAAGAAGGTACAATAATTTTTTATCATTTAAATACCTTTAATACCCTTATAATTCAATTGAATAGTATGGAAGTTAAATTCGAAGATGAATATAAGGCTATTACACTATTGTGCTTCTTTCCTGAGTCTCGGGATAATCTAGTCACCTCTATTAGATTTAGATCAACAGATTTTTTAGATTATGACTCTGTTATGACTCTGTTGTGGGAGCTTTGTTGGCTGAGGAGATGAGGAGAAAATCTAGTCAAGAAACCTCAACTTCATAGGCGATGCTGGTTAGAGTTTGAACTAAAGAACAGAATCAGAGAATTCCTTCTCGATCTAAGTCAAGACGTAGAAAGGGTAAAGAAAAATGCTAGTACTATGGCAAAACAAGACATCTCAAGAAAGACTGCTAGAAAAGAAATGAATCCAAGGAAAAATCTACGAAGGAAGCAAATTGCACTGTAACAAATTCATGTATGACTGATGAAGTTTTATCCGTTTCTAGTAATTTAAAATATCAAGAAGAATGGAAGTTAGATTCAGGTGCCTCCCACCACATGTTCTCACATATAAATTGGTTCATTTCTTACCAATTTGTTGATGAGGGTGTAGTGTTTAATGGAAATGGTATTCCCTGTAAAAATTTTGGGGTTGGAAGTATTAGAATCAGGAGGTTCAATTGTATTGTTAGGTAATTAACGAATGTTATATATGTACCTAAGATTAAATCAAATTTGATTTCATTAGGAGTGTTGGATTCTTTTGGATACAAGTATACATGTCAAGGTGGAGCACTCACATTGTCGAAAGGTAGTTTAGTAGTGATGAAGGCAACAAAGGTAAGATAACCTTTATAATTTGGAAGGGAGTACTGAAGTGGCATCCAAAGTGAAAGATGTATCTTATTTTTTATGGCAGAAGCATCAAGGTCATAAGAGAATGAAATAATTATAGGTACTGGTAAGCGGTAATTCATTTCCAGACTTAAAATCATTGTTTCTGAATTCCTGTTTGTTTTATATCTCTGAAAGTTATGATGGTGGTATAAAGGGATGTTGTGTGTGGGATCCTACTTCTCAAAAGTTCATCATTGACAAAGATACAGTATGTATGGAACAACCAAAAGGGTTGATTCAAGATCACAATGGTAAATTTGTTTGCATTCTAGATAATTCAGTGTATGGCCTATTGGTACCTAGGAAAATATACAAGAGGTTTGAATCCTT
>SNQJ01S0005789.1:0-25068 GCA_010110895.2 Picea sitchensis
TCTGTGGTTTTCTCCCGATTTGGGTTTCCACATAAAACATTGGTGTACTGTTTATGTGTGTGATTGTTTATTTCTTATTGCTCATTATTGGACAATAATTCTACATTGATTTAACATTGGAAGGAAAAGGATTATAATTACGCTATTACTGATTCACCCCCCCTCTCAGTAATCCAACAAATGCAGGAGAAACGTTTCAGAGGGAAATGGACATAGAATTTGTGGGAGAAAAGGACAAATTTGTTGTGATTTATTTAGATGATCTTACTATTTTTTCTAAATCATGTCAAGATCATTTAAAACATCTTAGGAAGACTTTTATTAAATGTAAAAAATATGGTTTATCATTGAATCCTAGAAAATCTCATTTTTCTATGCAAGAAGGAAAGTTGCTTGGTCACATTGTCTCAAAGGATGGAGTCAATATTGATCCTCAACATGTTGAATAAATTAATGTTATTAACCTACCAAGGAATAAAAAATAGATTCAGTCATTTCTTGAAAAAATAAACTTCTCAAGAATATTTATTCCAAAATTTCCTGAAGTGGTGAAGGATTTGACTGACATTCTTAAGAAATACAGTGAGGTTAAATGGTCTCCATAGGCTAGATTTTATTTTTGACCAAATTAAGAAATCTTTGGGAGAATCTCTAGTGCTGATAAGTCTAGATTACTCAAAGGAGTTTCTCCTACTTTCTTTTGCCTATGACAACACTACTACTAGAGTTCTTCTACAAAGGAATGAAGAAAAAAAAGAACAACCAATTGCATTCTTTAGCAAAAGTTTAAGATATTCTAAACTCTAGTATAAAATAATGGAAAAACAAGCTTATGCGTTGGTGAAATATATGAAATATTTTAGAGTTTATGTTCTTCATTCTAAAATAATTGCTTATGTTCCCAACTGTTAGCACTGAGAGTCACCCTCTGACTACAAGAGGATAAGCCCAATACCCATCAAGATAAAGTAAAATGGTTTGAGAAGGTGGATCAGTGAGACTGTAGAGAGAGGAAAAGATAACAAAAGTAACTACAAATCAGTTCAGGACCATTGGGCTATGGATTAATAAGTATCGTGGATAAGGAAGGCATTAAAACCACCTATCAGACAAAAGTATTAATGTGGTGATGAGGAGAAGAAGACATAAAATGTCTGGTGAACCATGAAAGATGGGCATGATAGCAACATATCCTCCATCGCCTCAGGGATCCATAAATTGAAGAGATTACATCCAAACAATGAGAAAAACATAGAAAATCTGACGAACCATGAAATATGGGCATGATAGCAAAAAAACCTCCATCGCCTCAGGGATCCATAAATAAGAGGATTACATTCAGACAAGAAGAAAAACAAAGAAAATATGATGAACCATGAAAGATGGGAATGATAGCAATAAAACTTCCATCGCCTCAGGGATCCATAAATCAGAGAGATTACATTCAGACAAGAAGGAAAACAAATAAAATTCGACGAACCATGAAAGATGGCCATGATAGCAACAAAACCTCCATTGCCTGAGGAATCCATAAATCAGAGAGATTACATTCAAACAAGAAGGAAAATATAAATAACGTATAAACTAAGAAGACAGTATGATAAAAATGATTCAAGGAAATCTTCAATAACATATATTTATAACCCAAGCCCTCAAGCATACAAAATGAAAAATTATAGATCTTTTCTCCTGAAACTCACTTGGCTCTCTAGCCTATGAATAACACCTTTATTTGTGTCAAAATAAATACTGATCTATTTACAATCAGCTCAGTCGACAACTGCCAGGAGTGTTACCTAGCTATCTCATTCAATGCTTTCGTCTGTGCATTCTTTTGTCAGACTGTGCTCATATTCCTTTTTTATACACAAACTCAGATCAACATGGGCCTTTATTCCTTCTATAGGACCGTGGGTTGACAGTCTAGTCCTCTCGGCCTTGTATTTTATGCCTTCAATTTACGGATTGAGTTGAGGTTTCAACTACCAGTCCTTTTCCATTAACTGAATACTTCTCGGTATCAAGATGAGGCTCAACACCTAGGGGACCTCCATGCACTACTCTTGGATTAGACGTTATATAAGCACATGATTTTGAGGCCTTCAAAGGTGGTTTGGATTCACACTTCTTTTGAGCCCGCAATTCACCACCTTCCACCACGTATCTCTTTTACTATACCACAGTTTCAATTGTGGCACCGCTCAAGAATTTAATCGTTTGATCATGTTGTGTCCCCACAATGAAACATGGCCATTGATCTAGTCATGATCTACGATCTAGGCACTCCTATTGAATTTAGCACCACCGTTAAAGTTTATCCTGCCAATTTTAGGATCATTCTAATCGTGCTGGGAGATGGTGCTAATTTTGGCTCTGAACAAGAACACTTCCTAGAGGATGATCTGACATGGTGGACTTATGTCACTATGATGACGTGTCATGAAATGAGAGGCGACACATGTCACTTGGAAACAAGCGGATGATATGCCCAAATGTGATTGGACTGAGTGCCATGTGTCATCGCCAGATG
Organism: Picea sitchensis; assembly: GCA_010110895.2. NCBI lineage: Eukaryota > Viridiplantae > Streptophyta > Pinopsida > Pinales > Pinaceae > Picea > Picea sitchensis. The sequence continues at coordinate 2,531 of SNQJ01S0005789.1, forward strand.
GATTCCATGTGTCATGATTGAGGAGAGATCCACACATCCAAATTGATGACTGCCATGTACTTTGGAACTTCAAAGCTCAGGGGTGGTATGCATGTAGAGATGGAGCTCCGAAGTGAATGATGACTTCCAATCTGAGGAGGAATTGCGGTAGGGATCTGTTAACTTCGGGAGAAAACACTCTGGATGAAAACGAGAGGGAGGAAGCTGAAACTCCTGAAGCCCAGAGTCCCGAAGAAAAATACCACCATTAGATTTGGATGGACATGTGACAATGATCTATAGTCTTCAGGAGAAAACGCTCCGAATGAAAGCGAGAGGGGAGGAGCTAAAAATCCCGAAGAACAGATTCCCAAAGTAAATTTTGATCATGCGATCTAAAGTAACATGCAACACTTGTTATGCAACTTCGAGAAAAATCACTTAGGAGGAAAATGGGAATGTAGAAGCCGAAACTCCCGAAGCCTGAACTATCAATTAAATTATGACCATTCGATCTTAAAGGATGCATGGCGCTTGATCTGTAATTTTGGGCCAAATCACTTTGGAGGAAAATGGGAGCGGGGAAGCTGAAAATATCGAATCCTAAACTCCTGAAGTAAATCATGATGGTTTGATCTGAAAGGACTTGTGGCACTTGATCTGTGACTTCGGGCAAAAGCACTTCAGAGGAAAATGGGTGTGGAGAAGCCCAAAATCCCGAAGACCGAACTCACGAAGTGAATCATGACCCTCCGATATGGAAGGATGTGTGGTGCTTGATCTGTGACTTTGGGGCTTCTACCTGGTCTTTAAACATTGTGCAACTTTGACATGCCGAATACATGCAAGCCATTGATCTGAACTACTTCTAGTATCTCCACCATTGAAAATTGAACCCGACCACTGCTTGTATTTCAACCCCAAAATAGTCTGATCTAAATGTTGTTCTTATGTTTATGGTTGTTTCTTGTGCAAGAAAAATATTTGGACATCTACTACAACCCTTGAAAAATTCAAGTGATAACATTGGCTCCACATGGGATGGAATGCTCCCTGTGAGCTACCAAGAACGTGCAGTTCCAGTGCCTTAGCTGTTGGGTTGTGGATTCGAGCTCAAATACATTTTGTTAAAGACAACAGGATGATATATACACTATTCTACATACAAAAAGAAAAAAAACACATGTTCTCCAAAAGGAGCTTATTTATGTACAATCCTATACTAACTGATTTTTTTACAATGTTCTAGGTGAAAGCAAACTTCCACCATAGCCACCCAGACTATTTGGTGACATAACTCTTCCTTTCACTATAAATGATCCACAAAAGGTAAGGGAAGTATGACAACAAAATAAAAAAATATTTTGGAACACTGAAAATACCCCCAAATCATGATAAGATGAATAATTTTGTAGGCTCCAATGATTTTGGAAAACTCAACTCCATATATAATCCCACAGGGTCATAAAATTTATAATAAGGAACGCTAAACATGTAAGAAATTATTTCCTTCATTGCATCATGGCTTACTTGTTGTTTGATGTTCTCGGCATGTACAGGTAAGTACATGATTGCTGCAGGTTGGCTAATCCCAGGTGATATTTTCTCATTTATAAGTGTTGAACATGAGATAAGCTGCACATTTAGCTCTTCGTTTTCTCCTTCATTATCATGTACAGGAACCACACTACGAGGTTCCAAAGAAGCCATGAAAAAACTCTGATCTTCATTATCTTTGCTGGGGTATTTGACAAAAATTGGTTGTTTTTGGTCAGTATTTGAAACAACTTCTTCATCATAAGCAAGGTTGTCAAAAACATATGTTTCAAGGACATGGATATCCTCTGCATTTCCTTCATAAGAACAACAAATAAAATCTGCCTTCAATTATGAAAATCTAGGAAAAAACATAGAGGAAACTTCCCTAGATTTTGTCACTAGCTTATCATCTATCTTAGCTTCGCAGTTAGGAGAAATATCTACTGCAGAATAGACTTTCTCTTCATCATTAGAATATTCAAAAGAGATATGTTGATCTTCTTGAACATTTAATACAACAGATACATCTGATATGATGCCAAATGTTTCTGTGTTATTGTTAACATAATGAATATCATTCAACACCTCTTGATCTTTATGATAAATGTTTTCATCTTCAATGAATGCTTCATCACAAATCTGGCTTTCATGACTAGAAGAATCTTTATGAAGCAAAGAAAACTCATCACAACAGTTTTCATAAATATACTCAGTTGAAAAATAATCTTTACAAAATGAATTGAAAGCTACATGAAAACCTCTCAAAGAGGTGATGCTTGCAATCGGAAGAGATTGACACCAATCATGAGCAATCCCCTCTAATGAATACCTGAAAATATTAATATGAACATATTCATGCATGATATGAAGTCGATGAATAAAATCATGAAAATCCAACAAATGTTCAACTGGTACCTCCCACTCTTCTCCTCGAAATTTAGGAAGGCTACTTTCCCATTCATCTCTACTAGGCAATGTATTAGGGAAACCAACTATTTTTGAAAAATCATAGAAGGCATACCTGTGAGATAAAATCTTGTCCATTTCAAACCAGTGGAGTTGCCAATATATTTTCAAATAATGGAGTCACCATGGTGAAATATAAGTAGTCAGAATAATATGTCCAGCTTCAGTTCACCATCTAAAACTGGATCTATTCGTTGTCGTTCTCCCAGGGAAGATATCTTCACTTCTATCTCCGAAAATGACGCCATTAATGTTAGCACTGAGAGTCACCCTCTAACTGCAAGAGGATAAGCCCAGTACCCATCAAGATAAAGTAAAATGATTAAAATGGTTTGAGAAGGTGTATCAATAGGACTGTAGAGAGAGGAAACTATAATAGAAGTAACTGCAAATCAGTTCGGGACCATTGGGCTATGTAGTCATAAATATCGTGGATAGGGAAGGCATTTAAACTACCTATCAGACAAAAGGATTAATGTGGTGATGAGGAGAAGAAGACATAAAATGTCTGGTGAACCATGAAATATGGGCATGATAGAAACATATCCTCCATCACCTTAGGGATCCATAAATCAGAGATATTACATCCAGATAATGAGAAAAACAAAGAAATTATGACGAACCATGAAAGATGGGCATGATAGAAACAGAACCTCCATCACCTCAATGATACATAAATTAGAGAGATTACATTTAGACAAGAAGAAAAACAAAGAAAATATGATGAACCATGAAAGATGGGAATGATATCCACAGAACCTCCATCGCCTCAGGGATCCATAAATCAGATAGATTACATTTAGATAAGAAGGAAAAAAAAGAAAATCCGACGAACCATGAAAGATGGGCATGATAGAAAAAGAAACTACATCGCCTCATGAATCCATAAATCAAAGAGATTACATTGAGACAAGAAGGAAAACATAAATAATGTGTAAACTAAGAATACGGTTTGATAAAAACAATTCAAAGCAATATTCAATAACATATATTTACAACCCAATCCCTCAGGAATACAAACTGAAAAATTATAGAGCCCTGCTCCTGAAAATCACTTGGCTCTCCATCCCATGAAGAAAACCTCCTTTTGTGTCAAAATAAATACTGATCTATTTATAATCAGCTCAGTCCACAACTGCCAATAGTGTGACTTGGCTATCTCATTCAATGCTTTCGTCTATGAATTCTTCTATCAGATTGTGCACGTATTCCTTTGTCAGATGCAAAATCAGATCAACATGGGCCTTTCTTCCCTCCGTGGGATCGTAGACTGATAATCTATTCCTCTCGACCATGGATTATATGCCTTCAATTTATGGATCGAGATGAGGTTTCAACTACCAGTCCTTTTCCATTAACTAAATCCTTCTCGGGTTCGGGACAAGGCTTAACGCCTAGGGGGGAACCACATGATGCTCTTGGATTAGATGCTATATAAGCATGTGATAGCGGGGCTGTCAAAGGAAGTTTGGATTCACACCACTTTTGAGCCTGCAATTCACCACCTTTCGCCATGTAGCTCTTTTACTATACCACGGTTTCAATTGTGGGACCACTCAATAATTTTATCATTCTAGCATGTTGTGTCCCCGCAATGAAATGTGGCCATTGATCTAGTCGCGATCTGTGATCAAGGCACTCCTGCTGAATTTAGCGCCACCGCTAAAGTTTATTCGCTTACCAATTTTAGGATTATTCTAACTGTGATGGGAGATGGCGATGAACAAGAACACTTCCCGAAGGATGATATGACATGGTGGCCTTACATCACTATGCTGACATGTCATGAAAAGAGAGGCAACACATGTCACTTGGAAACAAGTAGATGATATGCCCAAAGGTGCCTAAAATAAGTGCCACATGTCATCTCCAGATGGATTCTAGGTGTCATGACTGATGAGAGTACCACATATCCAAATTGATGACTGCCATGTACTTTGGCACTTCAAAGCTCAGGGGTGGTATGCATGTAGAGCTTGAGCTCCGAAGTGAACAACGACCGTCGATTTGAGGAGGAAACATGACAGGGATAATCTAACTCTGGGAGAAAACACTCTGGATGAAAATGGGAGCGAGGAAACTGAAACTCCCGAAGCCCAGAGTCCCGAAGAAAAATACACGTTATATTTGGATGGACACGCAACAACGATCTGTGGTCTTTGAGAGAAAATGCTCCAGATGAAAGTGAGAGGGGAGGAGATAAAATTCCCGAAGTCTAGATTATTGAAGTAAATGTTGATCGTCCGATCTGGAGGAGTACGCGACACTTGATCTGCAACTTTGGCGAAAATATCTTCGGAGGAAAATGGGAGTGGAGAAGCTGAAACTCCTAAAGTAAATTATGATTGTCCAATATGAAAGGACGCATGGCGCTTGATCTGTGATTTCAGGTCAAAGCACTTTGGAGGAAAATGGGAGTGGGGAAGCTGAAACTTCTGAAGCCCAAACTCTCGAAGTAAATCATGACCGCCCGATCTGAAAGGATGCATGGTGCTTCATCTGTGACTTCGAGCAAAAGCACTTCGGAGGAAAATGGGAGTGGAGAAGCTAAAACTCCCAAAGCATGAACTCCCGAAGTGAATCATGACCGTACGATATAGAAGGACGCATGGCGCTTGATTTGTGACTTCAGGGCTTCCACCTGGTCTTTAAACCTTGTGAAAATTTGACATGCCAAATACATGCAAGCCACTGATATGAACTTCTCTTGGGATCTCTACCATTGAAAATTGAAGCTGACCACTACTTTTATTTCAGCCCCAAAATAGATTCCTCTGAATGCTGCGATTGTGCTTATGGTTATTTCTTGTGCATGAAAAATATTTTGACAACTACTGCGACCCTTGACAGCTTCATGTGATAACACCAACAACACAGTAAATGAGATCCTAAATCATCTTGATACTAATGGAAACATAGGAAAATGGATAGATAATAGTTAAGAGTATTACCTCGAAATAATACCAATGAAATTGATTAAAGGATAAGTATTAGCAAAACTATTAGCTGAATCAAATTGCAGTGTCCTTGGGATAAATCAGATTGCAGAATATAACATGATATCCTTTAGTGGAATATGAGGAGACAAATTTATAACAACCCTTGGTATAAATTCATGATAAGTTCTCTTTATTTTCTTGGTACAAAGATATTGTATTTTATTTTCAAAATATTGAATGTCCATCTGATTTCAGTCAAGCAAAACATAGATCCGTTAAACTTCAAGTAGTCAAGTATTGTATAATAAATGAAAAACTTTATTGGAAAGATCCTTTGGGAGTGTTACTAAACTATATTGTTGAAGATGAGACTGCATGAATCATTGACGAGTTTCACAAAGGCATATGTGGAGGACACCATGCTTGGAGAGATACAACATATAAATTTTGAGAGCTGACTATTATTGGCCAAAATTATTTTCTGAAGTAAATGAAAAAGTTAGATCTTGCAGAGAATGTCATATTTTTGTAGGAAAACAAAAGCTTCCTTCTTTTCCTTTGGTTCTAATAAAAGTTGAAGCTCCTTTCAAGAAATGGGGTTTAGACATCATAGTGAGATTCACCCTACTTCTAGTGCACAACACAAGTGGTTCTTAACTGCAAAATATTATTTTTCCAAATGGGTGGAGGAAATTCCAACCAGATTTGCTACTAATGCAGTTGTGATCAAATTTCTTGAGGAGAATATTCTTGCCAGGTTTGAATGTTCTAGGAAAATTATAACTGACAATGCTCAAGCTTTCAAATATCTTGCAATGATAGATTTTCATCATAAATACAATATTATCCTTGGTAATTCCACTTCCTATTATCCTCAAGGTAATGGATTAGCTAAATCATCAAATAAGAGTCTAATGCAAGTCATTAATAAAGTGCTAACAAATAACAAAAGGCTTGGAAATCTCATTTGAAATTTGCACTCTGGGCTAATACAATTAGTACTAAAATGTCCACATGTATGTATCCTTTTAAATTAATTTATAGTATTGATGTGGCACTTACTATTAATATTTCCTTGACTGACATGGAATTGTTACAGGATAGTGAAGAGGAACCTAATGAATTTACCATAAGAATGAACTTGTTAATTGAAGCGCAACAAACCAGAAAGAAAGTTAATAACAATTTTTAGGAATATCAGGACAAGATGAAGGGCATTTTTTATTGGAGATAAAAACAAAGAAATTTCATCCCTGGTGACTTAGTGCTAAGATGGGATAGCATAAGAGTGAATCCTGGAAAACATTGAAAGTTCAATCATTTGTTCTTGGATTACTGAGAGGGGGGGTGAATCAATAATGAGAAATTTTAGTACTTTTAACCACAGCATATTCTTCAAAAATATTCAAGAGTTTATCATTAGCATTTAATATATCATCAACAATATACTCATAAACAACATCACATCACAATAGATACACAATACGCCATAATTTACGTGGAAAACCAAGTGGGAGAAAACCAAATAATGATTTTTGTATATATCAAAAGAAAAAATTCATTGGAAGCACCAACTTCTTGATTATCCATCTACAACTAGAAGAAGGCTCCAAACCCCTATTCTCAGGCTCCAACCTGAAGGAATCTACAACTCCCTGGATTCTCTAGCTCCAACCAGAAGGAGGCTACAACCCTTGGGTTCTTCGACTCCAACTAGAAGGTGGCTACAACCACCTATCCTTGCCCAATCCAACCACCCTAAAATATGAATGTATACCAATTATCACTATCACAAACTCTTCCATTGTCAGTTCCACTCTGTCTCTATCACTTTAAATCTGTCACTATATCTCTCTGTAACTGTCACTATGCCACTATCTCAACAACCTGTATATGCTCATCAACCAACTAAACCTGTACCATACCATGCATCAATTGTATACCAACAAACATACTATCTCATGCATCAATCATGAGCCAAATATACATCAATAAAGAATTGTGAATCATGAACTAGAACATCAATCAAGTGTAACCTATATCATATAACGTACCATCAACCATATGCAGATCTGTAACATATCATCAATGAAGTATATCAATGAACCAATGCATGTCCCTTGTGCATATGCCACCATACAACATGGATATGCCTCAACCATGTACAATCAACTCAAAGATATGAACTATAGGAACCATGTTATATGTTGAACCAAATATAATATTTCTCCTCACTCATCCAAGCAACCAATATGTACCATAACCATGTGCCAAACCAATCATACCAAGTATACCTCAAGCATTGATCTAGATTATTTTCGGCATGAAATGAGAGCATAGATATAATAAATAAATGTACAGAGATATCTCGAATATCCAATAATATAACATAAATGTATCAGAGATGCAACCATAGAAAAAGAGATACAGTAATACACAATTTTCTATTAATGAGTGAAAATGTACAAAGACTGTAAAAATACAGAGTGAAAGACTCGCTAGAATGGTGGCAGCTTATCTCTGAGAAGAGATGTGTCTGATACTCGCATTCATAAGAAGATTATTTTTCAATGAGGCTCCAAAGGCCTTTTTATCATAAATAAAATCCAAAACCCTAACCCCGGAATATGAAAAGCCAATAGTTTTGTGGACCTCGTTTTGGGTAGTTTGGTTTATCAACTTCCTGGGGGTGTAACTTTGGAATACAATCTCCGTTTGGGGTGCACGATAGATCATTGGAAAGGTATCATCAAGGATATTCATTTTGGGGGATAAATGAGAGCCTTGGAATATCATTAAGAAGCTCGGTCTTGAAAAACATTCATTTAGGCCCTCAAAATGGTCCCAGAAGTTAAAAACTGCTAAAAATAGTAAATTACCAAAATTGTCAGAAAACTGTTTTGAGCCAGTTGGAAAAGGTGGGTGGGCACTGATATCCACCTAGATTAAGAATATACCATATCATGATCAAATGTAATCAACAAACAAAGTAGACAACCATGCCAATACCTTTGTAGCTAACCTAAAGCTGTAAGATGATGACTTGTAGACTTCCTTCAGACTTCAGGGACTTGGTACCAACATTTACCCTAAACTTGTCTTGTCCTCAAACTACCTATCACACAGGTCCTCGCATGAAAATCTATAGGAAACCCATGTGTATGCCTTGTGAGACACTTAGTGTCTGACCCACGGGGATGACCCTAATTAGGGTTTCCTAAGTTTTTCCTTCTCTCCTCTTCAATCCCAAAAATATCGCACTTCTTCCACATCGGTAACTCAAAATTATCCATCGTAAACTAGCCAAAATATTGTAACACTAGACCATAACATTCAGAAGAAAGATACTCAATGAATGGGTGTGTGATTTTATTTGTGAATGACTCCTTGAGGTGTTTATATACTTGTTCTAGGTAACTACTCTCCTTAATTTAGGGCTTCTAGAGTTTTCTTGTTAAAACTACTTTACCTTTTCATTAAAGAATTGTAACCACCTAGGGGATTCTTAGCCACTTCTTCAAGGTTTACAAATTCAGAATGACATATCTCCCTAACTGTGAGGAACTACATGGTGTTACAAATATCATAGAAAATGACACAACACATACTTTCCATCAATGAGGGTCTTTCCTGCATTTATACTGTCCTCCATATCCAAAATCCTCATTCAACTTTGGGTACCAAAAACATACCATCAGGGATTCTTCAAGGTTTTACATCAATGACAACCAAAATATCGATAATCTCCCCCTTTGGAATTGATGGAAATACTTAGGAATGAAAATAATTTTTTCCATGCTCCCCTTGTGACCATCACTCCGCCTCTCTGCATGCTTCTCTCTCTCTGTCTCCATGCCTTACTCTATCTCCCCCCCTTTTACATCAATGGAAAAGGGTAATCCTCTTCTTAGGGATGCTCCCCTTGTCTATATTCCTTTGTTGTCTCTATTGACCTTTCTCTTCATGGTTCTTCCTTATGTAACTCTCTGATGTATATGAAAAGCATTGAAAAGTTCCTTTACTTGAACTCTTCAAGATTTTTTTTTCTCTCCCCCTGTCTTTTTAATTTTGATGCCATGTGGGCCACTGTGGGGAAAAAACTACTCCAAGTTTATTTTGTAGATACTCAAAATTTTCCCTTACAAGTGGTTTGGTGAAGATATCTACAATCTACTCTTTTTTCTCTACATACTCTAGCTTGATGTTTTTCTCTATATCCTGCTTTTATATAAAGTGATAATTGATAGGAATGTTATTATTCTTATAATGCATCACTATATTCCTGGATATACTGATGGTGTTGGTGTTGTCAAAAAATATTGAAATGGGCTTATCACACTTTACTTCTATATCTTGTAGAGTTTTCTTCATCCAAAGTACTTGAGTACAACAAGTTGTTGCCGCAATGTATTTTTTTTTTGATGTAGACAAAGATACTGATGACTATCTCTTGCTTAACCATGATACTAGAAACTCACCCAAGTAGAAATATTCTCCACTTTTACTTATTCTATCATCAATGAAACCTGCCCAATCTACATCTGTGTAGGAAACATGAGATAGATCCTTCCCTTTTGGATACCATAATCTAAACTCTTCTGTAACTTTGACATATTTGGATATCCTCTTTACTGCCATAACATGTGATTCCTTGGTGTTTCTTGAAACCTTGAAATATATCCAACTACCTGCATCACATCTGGTCTGGAAGTTGTCACATAGAGAAATCTTCCAATCATCGATCTGTACTGTCTCTGATCCGCGTCCTTAAAATCATCATCCTTACTTAACTTGAAACTTGTCTACATAGGGGTATTGACTGGTTTGAAATATATCATTCCAATCTTTTTCAACATTTATCTGATATACTTTGTCTGAGAGATGAAGATACCTTCGTTGCAGTAACATATTTGTAGTCCCAAAAAGAAGGAAAACTCTACAAGCAATGACATCTAAAAATCATTCTGCATGTCTTTGGAAAATTTATGACTCATCTTGTCATCATCACTTCCAAAAATAATATCATCAACATAAAATTCAATTAATAGGATAATATCTTGATTAGAGATTTTTGTCTGCATTGCCTTTTCTAAACCCTTGCTATTGTAAGTATTTGTCCAGTTTTAAATACCATGCCTCGGGGGCTTGTTTGAGGGAATATAGTTACTTCTTCAACCTACAAACATGGTTTCCTTTTTTAAGATTTGAAATACTTCTAGTTGCTCGATATATACTTCTTATTCTAACTCTTTGTTTAGGAAGGATGAATTTACATCCATCTGGTACACTTTGATATTCTTGGAACATGCATAAGCTAGAATCAACTTGATTGCTTCCATTTTGGAAATTGGGGAAAATGTCTCTTCAAAGTATATACCTTCAACATGAGCATATCCTTTACATACCAACCTTTCTTTGTTCTTGGTAACCTATCCATCCTCATTCAATTTGTTCCTAAAGACCCATTTTGTGTCAATTACATTCTTGTTATTCAGCCTTGGAACCAGTTCCCAAGTGTCATTCTTTTCTATCTAGTCTAACTCTTCATCCATAACTTTGATCTAGAATTCATCCTTACTGGCTTCTTCAAAACTGCTCGACTCAATATTAGATAGTAGTTCTAGATGATGTTGTTTTAGTGAGTGAATTATTCTTCTGGTTTCAACTCTTGCATCTTTATTCCCAATAATCTGTTTTGATAGATGATTTTTCTTCACTCACCCGCTGGGTGTTTTTGAAGGTACTTGAATATCCTACTATTCTTTCTCTTCTTCTGGCTACTCTTCTTCTTCATCTAATCCTTCATATACTTCTTCTTCTTTCAAATCTTATTCGTGATCCTATTCCATTAAATCTTTTCTAATTTCTTTTATCATTCGTCCATCTATCTCATCAATTGTCACATTGATGCTTTTTACTATTCTATTGATTCTTATATTGAAGCCTTTGTATGCTTTCCTTTTTCTTGAGTACCCAACCAGTATGCCTTTGTCAACTTGAGAATCAAATTTTCCAATTCTTCCATCTTCTCTTTTGATGTAGCATTTTCTTCTGAATACTCTAAAGTGCTTTAGATTTGCTAGTATTCCTTTCCATATCTTGTATGGAATCTTATCACTGTTATTTATGGGCATCCCTTTGTTCTAGATGTGAAATGTTTTATTTACTACTTGTACCCAAAAGGAATATGCTAACTTGGAATCCATAAACATGGTTCTGGCCATTTCTTGTACTATTCTTTCTTCCTTTAAACAACTCCATTTTGTTGAGGTGTCTTGGCTACCAAGAATTTCCTTTTTATCCCATGCTCATTGTAGAATTCCATGAATTCCTTTGATGTAAATTCTCCTCCATTGTTTGATCTCAAACTATTTATTTTCAACTCTGTCTCAGTGTCAACCATCTCTTTGTATGTCTTGAAGTTTTTGAATGCCTATGAATTATTATTTAGAAAAAAAACTATAGTCATTCTTGTGTAGTCATCAACCAGTAGCATGAAATAATGTTCACCTTTTAATACCTTCGTTCTTGTTGGTCCAACTAGTTCATTATGTACAATCTCCAATGGTTGTTTTGTGGAATACTCCTTTGATTTGAACTTTGTCTTGGTCTGTTTTCCCTGTAGACAATAATTGCATAGAATGTTTTTTTGGCTTTGTGATATCGAGAATTTATGTTACTGCTTCCTTTTTGCTGACTTTGACAAGATTGTCAAAATTTATGTGACCCATTCTTCTATTATAGAGCCAACTTTCATTGAGATTTCCTACGCAACATATTTCCTTTCCTATTTCATTAAGAACATATATGTTGCTTGGAGTTCTTATAGCTGTATCCACCAAATTGCTTTATTCTTCTTTCCTTATCTCACATTTCTTTGAGTTAAATACAAGTTTATGTCCTTGATCACACATTTGACTTATACTTAGCATATTGTGTTTCATGTCTTCGACCAATAAAACATTTTATTCCATGGCATCCTTACTTCCGATCTTGATTGTGCCCTTTGCAATAATTCTGAATGATTTTTCATTCCCAAATGAAACTGATCCATCTCTTTCCTTCTTCAATGTCAGAAACCTATCTTTATCACCTGGCATATGCTTTGAGCATCCACTGTCAACATACCATCCACATTTCTTGTGTTGAGATTGTAGAGAAATATTACATTGTAGAGAAAGATTGAATTGATCCTACTTTCTTATCCATATCCTTTGTGGTTCCTTCTTATGACTGTTGATATTCTACTTTGGTTCCCTTGGAGGAGCAATGAGTCTACAATATTTTTCCATATGTCCAAATTTGTTGTACTTGTAGCATTCTGCCACATCACTCAATGATCCAAATCTATTGTAGCTTCTAATATGTGCTTCATGAGATCTTCTTGGATAACTATTTCTTGTATAGCCTTCATTGTTTCTTCTATTCTTGGTATTGGATTTACAATTCAAATATTTTTGCCCAAAAGTATTACATGAATAACATGAACCAAGAAAAATAGTTTGATACCTAGGAGTGGAATATCTTCTTAATGGTGTTGCTCTTTTGAATCCTTCTTCTTCTTGAGGTATTTCTATAGATGGATGCTGCTGATACTGACTTTTGAATTTTATAGGTGGTGTAGTGTCTCTATAATTTTCCTCTTGAGTATTCCTGTCTTATTCTTTAGATGGACCTCTGATGGATTTTGCATAGCTTCTTGGTTCTTCTTCTTTCTCTATCGTTTTGGAGCTTGAACCTTTTTCTATTTTCATATGATTGTATCCTAATCCATATATGTCATAGTAAGTTATTTGATTGTTAATGATATTATACAATATCCCGGTGTTGTTTTGATGCATATCCTTCTTCTGAAGATCTTTTCTTAGAGTGACTATCTCTGCTTATAACACTTCAATGATCCTGTCCTTTTCATCTAACTTCCCTCTGAGTGCTTTTTCGATATTCTTTTCTTCTTCTACCTGGATTTTTAGTTTCGTGATCATCTGCTCGACTTCTTTGGAGTTATGAGATTCTTATTTCTTCTTTAGTTTTTCCTGGTGTGACTTGTTTTTCTTCTTTTCCTACTTAAGATATTCTATGACACACATCAATTCTTCCATGTAATCGAATTCTTCCTCTTCACATTCTTTTTCAGATCCTTCTTCATCGAAGTCTTATATTTCCATGAATAGTACCCTTTTTGTATCACTGTCAATGACTTCATATTCATCTGATGAGGAACTTTCTTCCTTGGTGCAGGCTTTTCTTAAAGAATTTCTTCTTGTTTCTTCTACCCTTTTGGATTTGCTTTTTCTTTTCAGATTCATTTTCTTCATTACCTCTCTTTTTATTGTAGGGACATCTATTAGAAAAATGACCAAAACCATCACAATTAAAACATTTCAATGGAAGAATACCTTTGTATTTTCCGGTTCCTCTTTTCATCCTTCTGACAAAGCTAGCCACTTCTTCATCTTCCTGTGAATCATCGTTGCAGCTACAATCTAACTTCACTTTTTGTTTATCTTTGTTCTTTATCTTATTGGATGATTTGAATGATGCTTCCTTTGTGACTGGATTGTATTTCTCTGTCCTCATCTCATAATCTATGAGTATCCCATGCAACTCATCCATGGTCATTGTATCTAGGTCCACTCTTTTTTCTAGGGAAGAAATGTTTGGATCAGATCTCATTGGTAGAGATATTAACGCCTTTTTAACAATGACATTTTCCTTTATCTCATCTTCCAAACCTTTGATTTTTACTATTTCATCGACTTGTAGAAAGTAAGATGCTATGTTTTCATCTTCATTCATATTCAATTGTTCGAACTTGTCACTAAAAATATGAAGTTTAGCTCATTAACTTTATCATCTCCTTTGTAGATAGTCTTTAGTTTGCCCCACATTTATTTTGCGGATTCACAATGCATAATCTTGGTATGTATTGATAGAGTAAAACCATTCTTGATAGTGTTCCTATCACTTGAATCATTTTCTTCAAGTTTCTTTCCATCGCTATCCGTGGGGGGAGTGGTTGGTGCTTTGTATCCATCTACTATTGATCACCAAACACAGAATCCTTGTGCTTGTATATACATCTTCATTCTTCTGCTCCAGAAGGCATAGTTATCACCATCAAATTGTGGTACCCCAATCTTAGCATAATCCATTATTTCCTTCTAGTGATTAGACTGCTTCTTGAAGGACCTTCTCTGATACAAATTGTTGGATTACTAAGAGGGGGGGTGAATTAGTAATGAGCAATTTTAGTACTTTTAACCAAAGTATATTCTTCAACAATATTCAACAATTTATCATTAGAATTTAATATATTATCAACATTATAATCATAAACAACATCACATCACAATAGATACACAATACACCATAATTTACGTGGAAACCCAAATGGGAGAAAACCACATAATTCTTTTCTTATATATCAAAATAATACATTCATTGGAAGCATCGACTTCATGATTCTCCAAATACAAATGGAAGGAGGCTCCAACCCCCTGTTCTCAGGCTCCAACCTGAAGGAAGCTACAACTCCCTAAATTATGTGGCTCCAACCAGAAGGAGGCTATATCCCCATGAATTCTCCAACTCCAACGGGAAGGTGGATACAAAAACCTATCCTTGCCCCATCCAACCTCCCTAAAATATAAATGTAGACCAACTGTCGCTATCACAAACTCTACCACTATCACCACCACTCTATCTCTGTCACTGTCACTCTAACTCTGTCACTATCACTTTGTCACTATCTCAAAAACCTATATATGTTCATCAACCAACTAAACACGTACCATGCAATGCATCAACTGTATATCAAAAAACATACTATCTCATGCATCAATCATGCACCAAATCTAAATCAATAAGGAATAGTGAATCATGAAATAGAGAATCAACCATGTGTAACCTATATCATATACCATACCATCAACCATATACAAATATGTAACATATCATTAATGATGTATATCAATGAACCAATGCATGTCCCTCATGCATATTCCACCATAAAACACAAATATGCCTCAACTATGTAAAATCAACTCAAAGATATGAACTATAAGAACCATGTCATATGATGAACCAAATATAAGAGTGCTTATCACTCAGCCAAACAACCAAGATGTACCATAACCATGTGCCAAACCAATAATACTAGGTATTCATTAAGAATATACCATATCATGATAAAATGTAATATAAAAACAAGTATACAACCATACCATTACCTTTGTAGATGACCTGAAACTGTATGATGCTGACCTGTAGACTTCCTTTAGACTTTAGGGACTTGGTACCAACATTTACCCTAAACTTGTCTTGTCTTCGCAGAATCAAGACTACCTATCACGTTGGTCCTCGCGTGACAACCTCTAGGCAACCCGCGGGTATGAATTGCAAGAAGCCTAGTGTGTGACCTGTAGGGATGACTCTAATTAGGGTTTCCTCAAATTTTTCCACTCTCCTCCGCAATCCCAAACATATCACACTTCTCTCACATCTCTACCTCAAAATTCTTCGTCGCAAACTATCCAAAAGATCATAACACTAGACCATAACATTCACAAGAAAGATAATTAATGAATGAGTGTGTGAGTGTATTTGTGAATGACTCTGTAATATCCCTAGGCCAAACCCATTTGTAAATGTAAATGAAAATGAACTTAAGATGGTGAGCTATTTGATATCATTTTTGTATGCACCTTTCATGGCATAGTGCATGAATGTACTGCACAGTAAAATGATAAAATGCGCACATTCCAAGATACTGCACGCAACAACTTAAGTGCGCACGATTTTGAGGCCAGGGAGCCTTTGTGTATATGATGTGTTTTTTTTAGGTTGGTGAGCTAGTTTGTTGATTATTAGGCCAGGGAACCTAGATGTTAAAGGCGACCAGTGTGCCTATTTTTGTATATGTCTCAGCATTAATATAAAATACATCATTGTGCGTAGACCGACCATAATAAAAGAGTATGGGGGACTAAAATCCACTAGTTAGGGAAAGGGTGGGGGATAAAAGTTAAGGAAAAGGGCTAAGCTAGGGAGCTTAAGCCAAAAAAGGAGTATTATATTAATATTTCTTAAAGTATAAGGTATGGATAATTATTTTATCCTAAGTTCCAAAGTTGGGGACAAGTGGGCCAAAGTAGCTCCCAACATGACAAGTGTCAAGTTGGGGACATTCATACATATTGTTGGGACTTAGTTCATTTCCCATCATTCTTCCATGATTCCTTGGATCCTGCAGTCATCCATTCAACCAGACTAGGACCATTCACTCATGCAATCATCTATCCTCTATACTTCCTGTCATGGTATCTGAACTGTATCCATATCCATACTTGTTTATGTAGCTAGTTATATTAGGAGTTGGATTGAAGAAGCAGGTTGTCAGGCCCGTGGGATATTGAAGAGGCGGGTTGTTAGACCCTTGAGAAATTTCTCTCTGGGTGAGAGAATTGCTGGATAATTGATTTCTTGAAGGTACTAAACTACAACTACAGGGATCTGAGATTTCATGTCCGACATGTTTCTGAAGCCCGGAAAGGAAGTGGGGCAGCTGAAGGACTATAGAGCAAAGAAGGGGCACACTTCCTGGGGTGGGACATGCATGTGGGGAATGAGGGACTGTAGGCTGTTAGTTTGAGTGGGCACCTGTGATAGAGTCTTTCCTATTGTATATGAACCATTAGCCTTGTTAGGAATCCATTTACCCGAGTGGAGTTTAGTCCTAGCTTGGGGGTGACCCACTACTGAGAGTGATGAGTAGTGTGGTCTAAGGCTGTTAGGTTCGTGGAAGGTCTGCAGGTAGTTGGTGATATTCTTACCAACATAAGTGGAAACTGTGTGATAAATTTACATGTTGCATTTTCATTTACGTGTGTATTTTTATGGTTTTATCCGATGCGTGCTTATAAATGTATTTATATTTATGGGTATTTCCTGCATATGCTACATGTATATGTTTACTGTTATTTCAATGTGAATCCATGAATTTACAGATGTATTTGTATGTTTACATTTTATATATATGTTTCCGCAAGAACTGTTTGTGTATATATATTTTAATTGCATGCAGTGCATAAAATTTATGTGGCATAGCTCAATTGGGTGCTGGGTATGTTACAATATGTTCCATAGAGAGAATGAAAGTGTTCTCTTGTGTAGCGTGGCTCAACATGGGTAGCCGGGGACATTACAATATGGTATTAGAGCTTCAATTTTCAACACTGAACCTAGATGGACCAAACAATTTGATTTGAAGCGAAATGTCACAGAGGATTGATTTTGAAATGGCCAAATTTCAGTTTGTAGAGCATCCATGGTAAAAAGTAACATCAATTTGGTAGAATTGAGAAAAATCCCCAATTTCTATTGTTAAATTCATGGGAAAATCGAGAAATTCGGCCAAGTGGTGAGATATTCTTGAGTTAGTATCTGTTCTAGTAAATTCAGACCTGGAATTGGTCGAATTTGAAGTTACAGTAAAGCAATGACAGATGGAGCGAGATTAGTAAATAAACTTCTCAATTTGTGAATTGATTTTGGATAAATTCGTTCTAGAAATGTCAACCCACAATGATTTGTTGTTTCAAAGGTTGAATTGGTGTTATCGGGGTGAGAATTGAACAAATTTCATGGTTGCAGAATGTCTATGGTAAATTGGGGAAAAACGTTAGGAAAAATCCCCAATTTCTGTAGCAAAATTTACGAGGAATTGATGCGCATAAAAATTAATGTGCGCAAGTGGGCGCACTAAATTTTGGCTCTGTATGGAAAAATATTGACGTGCTGGGGTGCGCGCTAAATTTTGGCTCTGCGTAGAAAAATATTGGTGTGTAGGTGTGCACGCTAAATTTTAGCGCTACGTGAAAAAATATTGGCGTGCAGGTACGTGTGCTAAAATTTGGTGTCACGTGAAAAAATGTTGGTGTGAGGGTGCGCGCATTACATTTAGCATTGCGTGATGTGCATACACATAAAAGGGTGCACGTGGTGTGCACACACATAAAAATGGCACATGTGGTGTGCGCAGTATTGGTAGAGCGCATAAGAGTTTGGGTTGGTGCATGCACAATGTGGGTATATGTTGCCGCGCAACAATTTAGTTAGCGGTGCACACAGAGTATTGGTGCGTAGTGGGGGCATACTAAAATTTGGCATGGTGCAATGCATATAGTGAAATACTCACGAAATATCAATGTGCAATACAAAACTGCGTGCAACGAGTAATAATGCAAGAACCAAAACTGTGCACAGTGGATATTAGCGGATGACACAAAAGTAGTGTGCGCAAGTTATTGA
Source organism: Picea sitchensis (assembly GCA_010110895.2). NCBI lineage: Eukaryota > Viridiplantae > Streptophyta > Pinopsida > Pinales > Pinaceae > Picea > Picea sitchensis. The sequence continues at coordinate 21,265 of SNQJ01S0005789.1, forward strand.
CATGACAGAGAAGTGATGCACAGTGGTTATAGGTGTGCGAAGCACGATTTACCTTGTGGTGTTGCTATGCATGATAAATATGGGTGTACAGTTTGAAATATGTGCACATGAATCCATTTTGATGATGAACAATAGCAGAAAACCAACGATTTTCTGCGACATTTTATATCATTTGAACATCATCTTTTTGTAGCACGTTTTTGGGGCCCTTAAGAGCGTTTTTAGGTACCAAAAAACCACTAGAATAGAGTGTGCCAAGGCAAACTCTGTCTCTGCAGCTCAAATAAAAGAGCTCGGAGATATCTTTCTAATGGTGTAAATCGTTCGTCAAACAGAGATTTTATGAGAAAGTTACATCACAAACAATGGAGGGTAAATTTTAAAACCCATCTAACTTCAAAGAGCCATAAATTTCTGCTCCAGAATCAGATTGAGGCACAAGAGAAGTCAATGGAAATATATTGAACTATAGAATATAGTACCAGAGCTGAATAAATTTCTGGGCATGCTAAAACTATTTAAAATGGAAAAGAAGGTACCTATAGCATTCCAGACCAAAAACACAAATTGGCCTAGAACTTCCGCAAGATGTAACTAGCAGCCAAGAACCTAGAAAAAGGCGAAAATTGGATAGAGTGTCCATAATATTTATATGAGGAAACACAATTGAGATTATATGAAAATTCCAATGGAGTATGTGCAAAAATGCATAATTACAGCGCAGAGTTACGCCAAGTTGAAAACTGAACAAAACAATTAATGGGCAATTTTCAAATAACCATAACTTTCTGCTCAAGAATCAGAATTCAGCATGTGAGCAGGCGTTGGAAAAGTCTCGAACAGTGGAATATAAATATCCACCTAGAAAATTGATCTAGGAATTAAAATTTCCAGGAAATCAGAAGAAAGAATTATGATATATTATTGAACCAGAATGGTTCATATTTTCATGAAATTGTTGAAACAATTAGTCTAACAAAGTTTTGTTGGTTGCACATTTTGCAGAGTAAAAAACAACTAGATAAGATCAGAATCAACAAAAAATCCATATTAATGGAAGAGGCACAGGGGAGATACATCTAGGAAGATGAGATCAGAGGGATGGATGTCCATTTGGGCATTGAAGGAACAAACTCCAATGGACATGGAGAAGGAAGGGATGAAAAAATGAATATGGTAGATACCATTAGAAATTTACAAAAGGATGTCCAAATCCATAAAGTTGATAATGTAAGGCTTATGAGAGCCAAGGAGTAGCAGGATGAATTCAACATGAAGTTAATGCAGAGCTTGAACATAATAGAAAATAAATTGGATAAGGAGAGTGGCTCAAGAAAATCAAGAAGTCGTAAGTCTCCTGATGAGAAAAGAAGAACAAGAAGTGTTAGTAGACATCACCACCACTCCCTGAGGCATTCCAATAAGAGAACACACAAAAAATCAATTTGATCCCCTTTCAGGAAGCATAGGAGGCCTGGGGTGGATGAGCTACGAGGAGAAATGAACAAAATCAAACCTCCTACATTTGATGGTGAGCACAAGAAGGATGAAGATGAAGAAACATGGTTATTGGGCATGAGAAAGTATTTTCAATTGCATAATTATTCTTCTCAGGCAGAAGGAAGAAGAACCATCTATCAACTCAAGGGAAAGGCATCCATGTGGTGGGATCATCTTGTGCATGTGCAACACATTAAAGATAAAAGTGTTACTTGGAGGGAATTTAATAAGTATTTTGAAAAGAAATACTTGACTAAAAGATACTATGACAAGAAAATGAAAGAGTTATTTGAACTCAATCTTGGGAGTATGACCATACATGAATATGAAAGAAGGTTTTTAGAACTGGTGAAGTATGTTTCCTTCATCAAGGATGAGATAGTTAATATTCAGAGGTATTTGAGTGGATTTTCATCATTCATCAGTGAAAAAATACAGTATGATGATCCAAAGACATTGGAGGAGACCATATGGTGAGCTAAATGCCTATATGATCAGCAAAAAGAAAGGCCAACTTTCCAAAAATATTGGGAAGACAAAAATAAATTCAAGATGGATCAGAGGAAGAAGGGAGATAAGACACCATTATTCATAAATAATACTCAGGGAAAACCAACTCCTAGAGAACCCAGAATGATTGACATAGGGAGTCAAAGGCCATGACAACCACCTATCCAATGTTGGGGTTGTAAAGGAGATCATATGTTCAGAGATTTTCCTCACAGAGGTGAAAAAGTGAGGACTATTCACAATGTATAGCAAGATGAAACAGTGGAGGACATGAGCATAAATGTACCAAGTATCTATGAAGCCCTGGACAACAAGCAAGAAAAGTATCAATCACATATGATTGAAGTGGAAGGTATGATCAACAACCAAACCATTGCTATTTTAATTGATTCAGGAGCTAGTCATAGTTATATAGATCCTGAGATGGTGGAAAGTTTTCATTTTCCAAGAAGAAATCATGGAAAATCTTGGTTGGTGCAGCTGGATACCAGAGCCAAAAGAAAATTTAATGAAATGGTTAAGTCATGTATTATGGACATGAATGGACTGAACACCAGGGTATATTTGAACATCTTGCCTTTAGGTTCCTATGACTGTATAATTGGGATGGATTGGTTGGACCAACACCATGCTATCCTAGACTATCATAACAAGGCATTTACTTGCTTGGATGATGAAGGGAACCTAAGGAAATTGCAAGGAATTCCTAGGGCAGTAACCATCAAAGAAATTTCAGCATTGCAACTGAAGAAATGATACAGAAAAGGGTGTCAAATATTTGCAACACATATGGAAGAGACACCTAAATATAAGGTGCCAAATTTGGAAGATCATGCAATCCTGGAAGAGTTTGAAGATGTGTTCAAGGAGGTACTAGGACTACCCCCAAAGAGAGACATTGATTTCTCTATAAATTTAATGCCTAGAGCAACTCCAGTGTCAAAGTCTCCATACAGAATGAGTACACCAGAGATGAAGGAGTTGCAAATGCAGCTTGAAGAACTTCTGAGGAAGGGGTATATACGCCCAAGTGTGTCATCTTAGGGTGCCCCATTCTTGTTTGTGAAGAAGAAATATGGGATATTAAGTTTGTGCATTGATTTTAGACAGTTGAATAAAGTGACTGTAAAGAACAAGTATCCTCTGCCAAGGATTGATGATCTCTTAGATAAATTGAAGGATGCAAATATATTTTCAAAGATATATGATCTCAGGTCAGGGTACCATCAGATAAGGATTGAAGAGGAATATATCAGAAAGACCGCCTTTAGGACAAGGTATGGTCATTATGAGTTCACAGTGGTGCCATTTGGGTTGTCAAATGCACCAACTTTTTTCATGTGCTTAATGAATGGTGTTTTCTGAGTATATTTTGACAACTTTGTCACTGTCTTTCTAGATGAAATTATTATATATTCTAAGTCAGAATAAGAGCATGAGCATCATTTGAGAATGGTTTTGCAAGTATTAAGGGAGCATCAGTTGTATGCCAAGTTGAGCAAGTGCTCATTTTATCATAAGCAAATTCATTATTTGGGACATATCATTTCAAAGGATGGGATAGCAGTGGATCCTCAGAAGATATAAGCCATTAGAGAATGACCAGTACCAAAGAATGTGATAGAGGTTAGATCATTCATGGGCCTTGCAGGCTACTATAGGAGATTTATTGAAGGATTCTCAAAGATTGCACACCCAATCACTTCCCTGCAAAGGAAGGGTGTGAAGTTTCATTGGACATTGGATTGTGAAAAGAGTTTCCAACACTTGAAACAATTATTAACAAGTGCTCCA
>SNQJ01S0005789.1:25118-70057 GCA_010110895.2 Picea sitchensis
TTTCCAACACTTGAAACAATTATTAACAAGTGCTCCAATACTAAGGATTGCAGACCCAAATGAAGACTTCATTATATGCATAGATGCATGTAAAGAAGGACTTGGTGGAGTCATCACTCAAAATGGATTTGTCATATGTTATGAATCAAGGAAGTTGAAGGAGCATGAAATACATTATGCCACTCATGATTTGGAGTTGGAATCCATAGTGCATGCCTTGAGGAAATAGAGACACTACCTCATGGGGAAAAGTTTTGAGCTCAGAACAAACCATAGCAGTTTGAAATATTTATTTGATCAACCAAATCTAAATGCTAGGCAAAGTAGATGGTTAGAATTTCTAAGTGAATATGACTTTGATATAAAACATATCAAGGGGAAAGAGAGAAAAGTGGTTGATGCACTCAGCAAAAGAGTGCATGAAATGCATGATACAACCATTAGAATGTACCAATCAGATTTGAAAGACAAAATTATAGAGGTTGCCAAATCAGATTTGCAATACAAGGAATTAGTGGAAAAATTACAACAAGGTAATTTGCAGCAAAAAATTGAAGAATACAAGCTAGATAATGATGAAATTCTCATGTACAAGGGAAAATTTTTTGTACCAAATTCTAAAGAATTGAAAAATCTGATACTGAGGGAAATCCATGATGTACCTTATGATGGACACCCAGGATATCAGAAAACTATTGCGGTCGTCAAAAGCCAATATTATTGGCTAGGAATGAAGAAATAAGTTACTGATTTTATTGGCAAATGTTTGGAATGTCAAAAGGTAAAAGCTGAGCATAGACACCCAGTTGGTTTGCTACAACCATTACCCATTCCTGAGTGGAAATGGGAAGTTGTAACAATGGATTTCATCACCAAACTTTCCAGAACAAACAAGAAACATGATTCTATCATGGTAGTGGTGGATAAGCTTACTAAGGTTGCCCATTTTATTCCAGTTAAGCTCACTCACAAGGCATCCAACATTGTTGATGTTTATATGAGAGAAATTTCTCGATTACATGGCATACCCAAGATAATTGTGTCTGACAGAGATCCAAAATTTACCTCAAAATTTTGGAAAGGATTATTTAATGGATTTGGAGCAAATTTGAATTTTAGCACAACTTATCATCCAGAATCAGATGAACAAACAAAGAGGGTGAATCAAGTGATTGAGGATATGTTGAGCATGTATGTGATGGATAAATCATCAAAATGGGAAGACTACCTACACTTGGTAGAGTTTTCTTATAACAATGGGTACCAAGCATCTCTAAATATGAGCCCATTTGAGGCACTTTATGGAATAAAGTGAAACACATCGGTAATATGGGATAAACCAATAGATAGAGCAGTGGTTGGGCCAGTTTTACTCAAGGAAATGGAGGAGAAACTGTTAAAAATAAAACAAAATTTAAAGGCTACCCAAGACAGGCAGAAAATATATGTTGATAAGGGAAGAATGCACAAGGAATTTAATGTGGGAGACCATGTATTTTTGAAAGTGAAATCCAACAGAAGTTCCCTGAAGTTGGGAAATTGTTCAAAGTTGGAAGCTCTCTATTGTGGGCCATTTGAAATCCTAGAAAGGATTGGTCCAGCATATTACATGATTTCATTTCCTGCATCTATGTTTGTTCATAATGTATTCCATGTATCATTGCTCAAGAAATATATACCTAATGCTAATCATGTTATTGATTGGAATATGATTCAGGTGGAGCAAGAAGGCACTTTTCAAGTGCATCTGGTACACATTCTGGACCGGAAAATCAAACATCTCTGGAATCGAGCCATAGGGCTTGTAAAGGTCCAATGGACCTAGTACGGTCATGAGGATGTTACTTGGGAGCATAAGGAAGCAATGCGGGTAGAATACCCACATATGTTTAAGTATTTTTGAAATTTTTGTTGTATGTGTGTACTTAATGCACTGAGGATAGTGCATAAATAAGGGGAGGAGATTGTAATATCCCTAGGCCGAACCCAATTGTAAATGTAAATGAAAATGTACTTAAGATGGTGAGATGTTTGATATCATTTTTCTATGCACCTTTCATGGCATAGTGCACGCATGTACTGTGCAGTAAAATGATGAAGTGTGCACATTCTAGGATACCGTGCGCAACAACTTAAGTGTGCACAATTTTGAGGCCATGGAGCCTTTGTGTATATGTTGTGTTTTGTTTAGGCTGGTGAGCTAGTTTGGTGATTATTAGGCTGGAGAGCCTAGATGTTAAAGTCTAGTGTGCCTACTTTTGTATATGTCTCAACATTAATATAAAATACATCGCTGCGCGTAGACTGACCACGATAAAAGAGTATGGGGGACTAAAATCCACTCTTGAGGAAAGGGTGGGGGATAAAAGTTAAGGAAAAGGGATAATCTAGGCAACTTAAGCCAAAAAAATAATATTGTATTAATATTTCTTAAAGTATAAAGTATGGATAATTATTTTATCCTAATTTCCAAAGTTGGGGACAAGTGGGCCAAAGTAGCTCCCAACATGACAAGTGTCAAGTTGGGGACATGAATACATATTGTTGGGACTTAGTTCATTTCCCATCATTCTTCCATGATTCCTTGGATCTTGTAGTCATCCATTCAGCCACACCAAGACCATTCACTCACGCAGTCAGCTATCCTCTATACTTCCTTTCATGGTATCTGAACGGTATACATAGCCATACTTTTTTGTGTAGCTGATTAGCTTGGAATTTGGATTGAAGAAGAAGGTTGTTAGGCCCGTGGGATATTGAAGAGGCAAGTTGTCAGGCCCGTGAGGAATTTCTCTCTAGGTGAGAGAATTGCTGGGGATTTGATTTCCTGAAGGTGCTAAACTGCAGCTACAGGGCTCTGAGACTTCATGTCCAGCCTGTTGCTGAAGCCTGGAAAGGAAGTGGGGTAGCCGAAGGACTATTGAGAAGAGAAGGGACACACTTCTTGGGGTGATAAATGCATGTGGGGAATGAGGGAATGTAGGCTGTTAGTTTGAGTGGGAACCCGTGACAGAGTCTTTCCTGTTGTATATGAACCATTAGCCTGGTTAGGAATCCATTTAACTGGGTGCAGTTTAGTCCCAGCTTGGGGGTGACCCACTGCTGAGAATTATGAGCAGTGTGGTATAAGGTTGGGAGGTTCATGGAAGGTCTGCACACAGTTGGTGATATTATTACCAAGATAAGTGGCAACTGTGTGATAAATTTATAGGATGCATTGTCATTTACGTGTGTATTTTTATGGATTTATCCTATGTGTGGTTATAACTGTCTTTATATTTATGGGTATTGCCCGCATATGCTTCATGCATATGTTTACTGTTATTTCAGTGTGAATCCGTGCATTTACAGATGTATTTGTATGTTTACGTTTTATATATATGTTTCTGCAAGAACTGTGTGTGTATATATATTTTAATTGCATGCAGTGCGAAACATTTGTGTGGCATAGCTCAGTTGGGTGCTGGGTATGTTACAATATGTTCCACAGAGAGAATGAAAGCATTCTATCATGCAACGTGGCTCAGCTTGGGTGGCCAAGGATGTTACAGACTCCTTGATGTGTTTATAAAATTGTGCTAGGTAAATCCTCTCCTTAATTTAGGGCTTCTAGAGTTTTCTTGTTACAACTACTTTACCCTTTCATTAAAGACTTGTAACCACATAGGGGCTTCTTGACCACTTCTTCGAGGATTACAACTTCACAAGGCCATATCTCTCTAAATTTGATGAACTGTGTGGTGTTACACATATCATTGGAAACGACACAACGAGTACTGTCCATCTATGATGGTCTTGCCCACATTTACACTAACCTCCATGTCCGAAATCCTCATTCAACATTGGGTACCAAAACCATACTATTGGGGCTTCTTCAAGGTTTGACATCAATGACAACCAAAATATCAACATTTTTGGCTAGGACCCTACAAGATTTTTGTAGTAGAGGGAAATAGTTCTTTCTCCCTTCAAAATATGGAAGGAAATTTTGCAGAATTTCCCATGAATGGGAAGTTGATGAAAAACTACATTCAGTTTTAAAATCTAGTTTTTCATTCATTGTATATAATCGGTTTTCTTTATTTTTCTTTTTCTTTATAGAGATGACCAAAACAAATAAAAAAAAAACATTGTTTCTTAGATAGTTCGTTCATCCTTTTAAAAGACCGTTTCACTTAATAATTCTTCTCTTTGAAAACATAAGTCCTTATCTTCTCAGATTACAAAATCTAAATAGAAAAGGTTGTCTCAACTTCTAGTTTAGATTTTGACATGTTATTCACAAACTAGAAAGGAGAACATTTTGTTTATTCTCTCATGAAACTTGAAAAGGTTTATAAAGGGTAATTCCTTATGGGTAGAGAATTTAGTGTCAAATTTGTAACTAGTTGTTTTACTCAAGACTTACCATTAAAATGGTTTTTGTTTTGGAAAGATAAAGTTAGAAAAGAGGAAATGAAAATATTTATGAGTATATTTAATTACTTAGGTATTTCTAGCTCATCCTTAATAAAAAAACATTATCCCTTAAATGTGAAAAACATATTGATTTCCCCCATCTCCTAAAAATATTGAACTCATTGAAAGGGATGGTGAAAGGAAATTCAAGTGGGAAATGCAAGTATCTTCAATGAGAATATGGATGCTTGCTGGCAATGAAGCAATGTCTTTGATGTCAGGGTGACTATACCATAGGCTATGGACACTTTTTGGCAGTGCAACAACAACACGAGGATGAGAAAGTTTGCAAATGAGTATCTTAAAATTTGTTACTCAGTCAAACTAGTTTCCTCACAAAAAACTATGTTTTGACCCAAATAATTACCCCATAAGCTTAAAAGTTTTGAAGTATGAACACTAGTCACAAATTTGACTCTTTAGACAAAACTTAGAATTTTATTACCCCTAAACAATTCCAGAGTAAAGTTGAATGAGTAAAATCTTATCCTTTTCTGGTCAAATTTTATATAAACATGTTAAATTCTAAAATTGGCAGTGGTTCAGTTTCTTCAATTATAGATTAATTTTATGAAAGGGAAAGAAAGGTTTATTGTTGTTTAAAGAAAAAATAACATCCATTAAGAATAGTTGCTTAATTTTTCTTCAGAAATAACAAATCCATAATCCAATGGAAAAAGGCACATGGTCTATAGTTCTTGTTGGAGTTACTCCACACACACCTAGGATTTATTTTTCCTAAGGTTTTTCCTATGTTTATTAGTCATTATTCAATCTCCTATATTTTAGGAAGAATATTCCTCTAGGGAGAATATTCTCTTCAGTTTTCACTTCAGTTTGATCAGTTGAGTGGAGTCTAGATGCTACATTGGGATTATCACCATGCAACATTGGGATAATCAACAACTAATGCACATTGTCCTTGGGATCATCACCAAAATAGTGCATTACCCATGGTTCCCTGATATCCTCCTCACTTCATTTTGTTTCAGTCAGTTAACTGAAGACTGATAGACTAGTTAACTCAGTTAGGTGGCAGTTCACTCCCATAACTATCTGAGAGACTAGACTAGGTGGCATTTTATTCCCGTAATTGTTGGTGTGTGTCCAGATTACTCTAGACCACCACTATGGTGCGTTGGATTCTCCTCCAATGCACATTGGTTGAGTTATACAGATTACATCATGTGTAAATTATCAATTATTCATTTGGTTAATGTGAATTCTTCCATTCTTTCCGTAACACACCCCGTCCACCCACTAACCAGGGAATGTCACTTAATCAGACACTTAGCTTAGTTCTGACAACATAATGTAACACCCGGTATTCAACTGAGGTATGTCACATAACTTGTTTTTTTTCATCTCTCTAAATACATATATACACACAACCATACATACATATTGAACTGCATGCAATTAAACATATACATACAATGCTCTAGTGGAAGCTTCACTTATAAAAGATAAACAAACAGTTGTGTTCTGTAAATATATGATTTTCAGACTGATTTAATAGTGAACAAAGACATGCAGTGTATACAGGGTATATCCTTAAACATACGGGCAATTATGCTCACACAAGCAATAAAACCCATAAAATAACACATAAATGACAATGCAGCATGGAATTCAACACATAACCGGTACTTGTCTTGGTAAGAATGTCACCAACTGCATGCAGACCATCCACGAACATCCCAACCTTAGAATACACTATTCGTCACTCTCAACAGTGAATCACCCCCGAGCTGGGACTAGACTCCACTTGGGAAAGGGATTCCTAACTCGGCTAAAGGTTCACGGTCAACTGGAAAGACTCCCTCTCAGGTGTTCACTCAACCACAGCCTACAACCTCTCCTTCCCCACATGCCTGTCCCACCCAAGGAAGTGTGCCCCTTCTCTGCTCAAAATTCCTTCGGCTGCCCCACTTCCCTTCCAGGGCTTCAACAACAGGCCAGACCAGAAGTCTCAGAGCGCTACAACCATAGTTTATCACCTTCAGGAAATCAATCCTTAGCAATTCCCTCACTCAGAGAATTGCTCACGAGCCTGACAAACCACCTCTTCAATCCTGCTCCCAAGATGACAGGTACACCAACAAGAATGGATATCAATCTAGTCTGGGTACGGTGGTAGGAAGATACGAGGTGATGCAGATGAGGTTTGACCTATCTCCCCGCAGGGTCTCTTCTCTGACCTCCTGCTCACAGGATCATTCAAAATCCCTTCTTCGAGTCGAAGTGGCTCTTTAGATCCCCTGCTGGAATCCCTCTGCAAATACCTGATCCACAGGTCCTTTCACTCACCCTGTCATAGCCTTCTGTACTCGCCGTGAACAAATTCCCCATAGGAATACTGTTATCGGACTTCGAGGTTTCATGCCTTCTACTGTCGAAATTCTTAGTTCTCTCGAATCCCCAATTGTCGATGAGCTCTTGGCTCCTATGCGTTAGCCCTCCTGGATAAGCTTCCACCATGTGACCATGCCTCCGCGACTGTGGCCCTTACCTCCCTTCGAGGCTACTCCTATCAGGTTTTCGGCATTTGCAATGTCAACGCACGCACGTCCTTAGGATTCCCGATCCTCCAATACCCAATGCTCTCCTTTATGCGCTAGCCCCTTCCAGCTATGCAATGGTCCATGTGACCGCTCCCCATACGACCGTAGCTATAACTCCCATCAGGGTTTCTGGGTTTGTGATGTCGATGTGCATGCATCCCTTGGATCCGCAATCCTCCGATCCCCGATCCTTCGATGGCTTACGGTTGTTGACCTGTCAATGGTCGTTTCACTCGTCACGAAAATTCTGCCACCTATCCTCCTCTGCCGACTCCTGTGTGGCCCACGTGCTCCGATGCCTTATCGGGAAATCGCGTTTCGTGATTCTTCAATGCACAAAACCTTGGCTCCCGGGATCTCCGATATCCCGATTCCCGATATGCCGATAGATGGGCTCTCTGTCGGGATTTTCCCAATGGCGTTGATGGTTTCCACACATCCTCCCAAATGGACGATCCCGATTCTGTCAGGATTTCAGGACTTCCGATGTCCTGGTTCCCTCAACCTCGAGAACTCCGATCTCCCGATTGGCGATATGCTGACTGCTAAACCCTGTGCAACTTCTACGGATCTGACGGCTGTCGGGACTATGATCTAAGATCTGACGGCTCAGATCACTTCTCCTGCACGCTCCTCCTGGACGTGAAAATCAACGACCCAGATCTACTTTCTCCGCCTGATCCGATGGCTCCTGTTTCTCCTCCTGAGCTTGCGCGATTTCTTCCCAGACTTAAGGGAATTTAGATTTCCCCAAGGCCTCTACCTTGTCTTCTTTTCTCTGCGAACTCCTCGACTTGAGTCTCGCTGCGCGTATGAAAACACCAACTCCTCCTGAGCTTATCCTTCACTCCAGCAACCTCTTGCTGAGTACTTCTGGGTATTCAATAACATAGTAAAAGTTCCCTCAATGGACCTTTCCTCAACTTCCAGAACTCAAAGAGTTCTTTTCTCCTGTGCCTGCTTGCACACCTTCTCGACGCCCTCTTGGCAGAGTTTCTTCCTTCCACAAAACATTCAGTAGTTCTGTTCTCCTGTGCACTTATGCACTCGCTCGATGCCCACCTGGCAGAGCTCTCATAATCCTCAGTGATTCTGTTCCTCCTTCAAACTCTCAGCAAAGTTCTTCCTCCAGCACCTCGTGCTTACGCTCAATGCCCACCTGGCAGAGCTCCACAGAAATTACAACAAAGTTCTGTCTGCAACTGTGTTCACACCCACACAATCTTACCTCCTGAGGTGTTCAGTAACCTCACAGGTCTTCTTCCTGAGTTGTTGACTTCAGTCCTGTGCCTCAGCACGTCTTTGTCTGACTCCTCAGAGTTCAGAAGTGCATCCTCTGTGCACTGGTATTCAGAGACCACAGTCCTCTGTCATGCCCTCATGGCATGAAACCTCAAAGACCTCAACTGAATCACACAAACTCCTACAGAATGCATCCACATAACATACATTCACAGCATATACACAGAACACACACAGACATGCATATAAGACAGAATAATGCAGGAAAAACTGCTCTTTTTATATTAATCAATGGCGAATGCTTGTAATTACAATGTGTTCTTGAGCTCTCTCTGGCTCTACAACTCAACCATACTATATCCATCCTACTCAAAATGAGATCTAAAATCTATTTTACCTGAGGGGCTCATCGAGCGCTTCCCTCCAGGTTCACCTACTCTATTCAATTACATTCAATGGGCTGTCTAGTCTAGAATCGGATCTAGATCTCAGCCATACACATATTAAATGCCTATCTTATCTACAGTCTGTGCAAAGGCATGGATTCTATGGCTCACCAGCCTAAGCATATTAAATTACATTCATTTCAAATTCAAATGAGGCTAGGCCTCCCTTTTAGCATATGAATGCATGCGCGCTGACGTGGCTGGCTGGCTGGCTGGCTGGCATGGAGCGATTTTCCTGCATCACGAGGTAGCTCAAGGACTGACAGAATGTATCATGGATACTGGTTCTCTGGTCGAAGGAAAAAATGGTGATATTCTCCTCTTCACAATGGTCGATCCCCCCCCAAAGGAACTAAGTCTTGGCAAGTATGCATATCTCCAACTTGACATTTGTCATGTTGGAAGATACTTTGATACACTTGTCCCCTACTTTAGGACTTAGGATAAATTAATTATCCATACTTTATGTTTTTAAGAAATATTAATATAATATTTCTTTTCATCTTTAAGCTCTCTAGATTAGCCTTGTTCTTAACTTTAGGCCCTCCCTTTCCCTATTTGGTGGAATCTAGTCCCCCTTCTCTTTTATCATGGTCGGTCTGCGCACAGTGATGTATTTTTATATTAATCATGAGATATATACAAAATAGGCGCTCTAGCCTTTAACATCTAGGCGTGCTAGCCTAATTCCAAGATATAAGCATTCCGACTTATAATACTGGCTCACCAGCCTATAATGCATATTATATACACAAAGGTTCGCTGACCTTAATATTGCACACACTTTAGTTACTGCGCGCAGTATTCACTGACCTAAAGGTTGTGCATTTTTTAGTTACTGCGTGTTGTATCATCTGTCTTTAAGGTTGTGCGCACCTTAGTTACTTCACACAGTATTCAGAAATGTGCACATTACATCCCTTTACTGCGCAGTATATGCGCACACCATGCCATGAAAGGTGTATTACAAAAATGATGTCTAAACAACTCACTACGTTAAATATACTTGGATTATATTTACATTTGGGTTCGACCAAGGGATATTACAATCCCCTCCCCTTATTTATGCACTGTCCTTAGTGAATCATGTACCCATATACAACAAAATTCTCAAAATTCTTCAAAAATATGTGGGTATTATGCCTGCATTGCATCCTCATGCTCCCAAGTAGTGTCTTCAGGTCCGTACCAGGTCCATTGGACCTTTACAAGCCCTATGGCTCAATTCTGGAGTTGTTTGATTTTTGGATCCAAGATGCGCACCGGATGCACTTGGAAAGTGCTTTCTTGCTCCACCTAAATAACATTCTAATCAATAACATGATTAGCATTAGGTATGTATTTATTTATCAATGATACATGGAATACATTATGAATATACATAGATGCATGCAATGCAATCATATAAGCAATAGGACCAATCCTCTCTAGGATTTCAAATGGTCCACAAAATTTGGTTGCCAACTTGGCGCAGCTTCCCAGCTTCAAGGAACTCTTGTTATATTTTACTTTCAGGAAAACATGATCACCCACTTTGAATTCTCTGTGGATTCTATTTTTATCAGCATAACTTTTCTTCTGCCTTGGGCAGTTTTCAAATTCTGCTTACTTTTTAACATCTGGTCCTCCATCTGGGCAGGAACTCTAACCCGACTACTGTTCTATCAGCTGGATTATCCCATATTATTGGAGCATTGGACCTTCTATCTTAAAGTGCTTCAAATGGGCTCATTTTCAATGATGCTTGATACCCATTCTTATAAGCGAATTCTATTAAATGTAGGTAGTCTTCCCATTTTGATGGTTTATCCATCACATACATTCTCAACATATCTTCTATCACTCTATTCACCCTCTCTGTCTATCCATCAGTCTCAGGATGGTAAGTTGTACTAAAGTTTAGATTCGTTCTGAATCCTTTGAACAATCCTTTCTAGAAATTCAAGGTGAATTTCGGGTCTTTGTCAGACACAATCGTTTTAGGAATTCTGTGCAATCATGCCACTTCCTTCATGAAAATATCATCAACATATGCTACTTTGTGAGTAGTTTTTAGTGGAATAAAATGGGCAGATTTTGTAAGCTTGTCCACCACTACCATAATCAAATCATGTAGATTTCCTATTTTGGGAAATCCCATAATAAAATCCATTGTCACCACTTCCCACTTCCATTCAGGAATGGGAAAAGGTTGCAGCAATCTTGTTGGGTGCCTATGCTCTATTTTAAATTTCTAGCATTCCATACACCTAGCGATGTATTCTGCAATTTCTCTCTTCATACCTGGCCAAAAGTATTGGCTCTTGACCGCTGCTACATTTTTCTGATATACAAGGTGCCCTGCATAAGGAGCATTATGCATCTCATGCAAAATTATACGTTTCAAGTCCTGGACATTTGGTACACAAATTCTGTTCTTGTGCAACAATATTCCATCTACTCCCAAATTATAAATATCCATCTTTTGTGGTGTCTTACCTTGCTATAGTTTTGCTATCAATTCTTTGTATTGCGGGTCTGTATGTGTAGCCTCCAGAAATTTTCTTTTAACATTAATATGATACATGCTAATGGTTGTAGCATGAAGCTCATGCACCCTCCTACTGAGTGCATCCACCACTTTATTTTCTTTCCCTTTGATATGGTTTATATCAAAGTCATATTCGCTTAGAAATTCTAACCATCTACTTTGTCTAGCATTTAGATTTGGATGATCAAATAAATATTTCAAACTATTGTGGTCTATTCTTAACTCAAACCTTTTCCCCATGAGGTAGTGTCTCCATTTCCTCAGGGCATGCACTATGGCTTCCAACTCCAAATCATGAGTGTCATAGTTTCTTTCATGCTCCTTCAACTTCCTTGATTCATAACATATCACAAGTCCATTTTGGTTGAGGACTCCACCAATTCCTTCATTGCATGCATCTGTGCATACATTGAAATCTTCATTTGGGTCCGCAATCCTTAGTATTGGAGAACTTGTCAATAATTGTTTCAAATGTTGGAAACTCCTTTCACAGTCTGACGTCCATTGAAACTTCATGCCTTTTCTTTGCAAGGAAGTGATTGGGTGTGCTATCTTCGAGAATCCTCCAATGAATCTCCTGTAGTAGACTACAAGGCCCATGAATGATCTGACCTCTATCACATTCTTTGGTGCTGACCATTCTCTAATGGCTTCAATCTTCTCGGGGTCCACTGTTATCCCATCTTTTGAGATGATGTGCCCTAAATAATGAATTTGTTTCTGATAAAATGAGCACTTACTCAATTTTTCATACAACTGATGCTCCCTTAATACTTGAAACACCATCCTCAAATGATGGTCATGCTCTTCTTCTATATTAGAGTATATAAGAATGTCATCCAAAAAGACAATGACAAACTTGTCTAAATATTCTCGGAAAACACCATTCATTAAGCACATGAAAACAACTAGTGCATTTGACAACCCAAATGGCACCACTATGAACTCATAATGACCATACCTTGTCCTGAAGGTGGTCTTTTTGATATCCTCCTCCTCAATTCTTACCTAATGGTATCCCAATATGAGATATATATTTGAAAAGATCTTTTCCTCCTTCAATTGATCAAAAAGATCATCAATCCTTGGCAGAGGATACTCGTTCTTTATAGTCACTTTGTTCAACTGTCTAAAATCAATGCACAATCTTAATGTTCCATCTTTCTTTTTCAAAAACAAGACTGGGGCACCCCAAGGTGATACACTTGGGTGTATATACCCCTTCTTTAGAAGTTCTTCAAGATGCATTTGCAACTCCTTCAATTTTGGTGTACTCATTCTATAAGGAGTCTTTGACACAGGAGTTGCTCCTGGTGTCAGATTTATAGAAAAATCGAGGCCTCTCCTTGGGGGTAGTCCTGGTACTTCCTTGAATACATGTTCAAACTCTTTCAGGACTGCATAATTCTCCAAATTTGGCACCTTGTCTTCAGGTGTCTCCTCCATATGAGCTGCAAATATTTGACATCCTCTTCTGTAACATTTCTTCAGCTGCAATGCTGAAATTTCTCTAACGATTACCGCCCTAGGAATTCCCTGCACTTTCCTTTGGTTCCCTTCTTCATCCAACCAAGTGAATGATTTATTATGAGAATCCAATAGAGCATGATTTGTGTCCAACCAATCAATCCCAATTAAATAGTCATAGGAACCTAAGGGTAAGATATTCAAATCTACCTTGGTGTTCAGTCTGTTCATGTCCATGAGACATAACATAACCATCTCATTAACCTTTCTTTTGGTTCTTGTACCCAACTGTACCAACCAATATTCTCCATGCCTGCTTCTTGGCAATTGCAAACTTTCTACCATCTTAGGATCTATATAACTATGACTAGCTCCTGAATCAATTAAAATGGTAATGGTTTGGTTGTTAATCATACCTTCCACTTCAATCATGTGTGACTTATATTCTTCTTTCTTGTTATCCAAGGCTGCATAGATCCTTGGCACATTTATGCCCATGTCCTCCACTATTTCATCTTGCTATACATTATAAACAGTCCTTCCTTTTTCACCTTTGTGAGGACAATTTCTAAATCTATGATCTCCTTTACAACCCCAACATTGAATAGGTGGTTTCCTTGGCCTTTGGCCTTTTGCCTCTATCGTTTTGGGATATTTAGAAGTTGGTGGTCCCTGTGGACTATTTTTGAAGAATGATGGTTTAAATCCTTTCTTCCTCTGATCCACCTTGAACTTCTTTTTGTCTTCCCAAGATTTTTGGAAAGTTGGCCTTGTTTTCTGCTAATCATATAGACATTTAGCTTGCCTTACAGTCTCTTCCAATGTCTTGGGATCATCATATTTTATTTTTTCACTGATGAATGCTGGCAATCCATTCAAATACCTTTGAATTTTAACTGTATCATCCTTGATGAAGGAGACATACTTCAACAGTTCTAGGAATCTTTTTTCATATTCATCTATGGTCATACTTCCAAGTTTGAGTTCAAAGAACTCTTTCATTTTCTTGTCATAATACCTCTTAGTCAAGTATTTCTTCTCAAAATACTTCTTAAATTCCCTCCAAGTAACACTCTTCTCTTTAATGTGATGTACCTGCACAAGATGATCCCACCACATGGATGCCTTTTCTTTGAGTTGACAGATGGAAATTCTACCCTCTGCATGGGAAGAATAATTGTGTAATTAAAAATACTTCCTCATGCCCAACAACCATGTTTCTGCATATTCATCCTTCTTGTGCTCACCATCAAATGTAGGAGGTTTGATTTTTTTCATTTCTCCTTGTAGCTTATCCACCCCAGACCTCTTATGCTGTCTGATAGGGGATGGACTTGTGTTTCTGCCTTCTCTTTTCTTGGAATGATTTCGGGAGTGATGGTGGTGTCTTCTAACATTTCCTAATATCTTGTTCTCATCCGAAGGTTTGTGACTTCCATATTTTCTTGAGTCACTTTCTTTTTCCAATTCATTTTCTATTATGTTTAGAGTTTGCAATAACTTCATGTTGAAGTCATCCTGTTGCTATTTGGCTCTCATAAGCCTTTCATTATCAGCTTTATGACTTTGGACATCCTTTTGAAATTTTTTAATAGTCTCTACCATATTCAAGTTTTCATCCCTTTCCTCTCCATGTCCATTGGAGTTTGTTCCTTCAATGTTCAAATGGACATTCATCCCTCTACTCTCATCTTGTTGACTATAGTTTCCTCATGTCTCTTCCATTCCTATGGACTCGGTACTTGATTTGAGATGATCTAGTTGTTGTTAGTTCTGCAAAATGTGCAACCATTAAAAATTATTAGTTTAACTAAATCAACAATCCATGGGAAATATGAACTATTTCGTCTCAATAATTATATCAGAATTATCTTTTCTGATTTCTTGGTGTTGCCACCATGAAAATTCTCAGACATGACCCAAGTTTTGAGAACTTAGCAAGCACTATATCATCGTGCAAAGATACATCGGGTGCAAGGTGGTTTGCCAAAACCACTTTTGCATAAGTTCCAATGTCATGTGCTTCAATATGTCAAATCCACCATTCGTGGGACGGGTGATAGTTAGTCAAATCACTCCGTCTCATTCACTCGTACATCACATTCATTTGAGTTAAGTGAACGTTGCAATGTAACAAACTCAAAAATTTTAATCATTTGAATTGGATTAGCCGAGCATGGAAACCCATTGCACTTGTGCACAAGTCTATCAAGGGTTAATGATTGAGGTTCTATAATTACCAACTCTTGGGTATGGAAGCATCATCTTATCCATCAATGAGTAGTCTCCAAACTTGTTTGAACTTCTTATCTCTATAAACGTATTTCAGTGTCCACAAAACTGAGGTATATGGGCGACTAAATTTCGCACAGTACCTATTACTGATTCGAGATTGGAAATCAGGATGAATCCAATCATTGTTGACGGGCGAAATTGACCGTCCGTCAACTGGGAGAGTGGAACCGGTCCGGGGTTGTCTAATAACCCAAGCCGATTGGAATGAACCACCCTGATGAGTTTAACGGCTCCATTGGCTGCTCTAAGGTCTTTAGAAAACCAAAGAGAAAACTAATCTAAAATAACTAATCTAACTAAAACAAATAAAACAAACTAAAACTAACTAAAACTAATATACAAGAAACTAAACTAACTAACAATAAATTAAAAACAAACTAATACACTAATCTAATTGAAACAAACTACTATATAAACTAAAACTAAATATAAACTACTCTAACTATTCTATCATACAATCTACTAATTAATATTATAATAACTCAAATCAACTATCTAATTACTAGTTGAAATATTACTTATTCACAAATATACAATATACACAACTTGCAGATTTGAATAAAACCTGTAAAACTCATGTACTTTTTGCCCTAAGATAGCCAGATATGTTTTTTTTTATTTTTTTATTTTATGAAAAAAAAATAAAACTACTGAAATTAAACGATCTAATATATTTACTGAAATTAAACAATCTAATATAAATCTAATTAAACTTATATCTAAACTAAACTACTTAATGAAAACAGTAAAGGAAAGATTAACTGACCTAGAAGCGCTCCTAATTTGTCCTGTGTATGATAACTTCGAAGCTGGTCGGAGGAAGTAAACTCACACCGGTTAGTCCAAAAGCTTCTCGTAAATGATAGGCTGTGTTTCTCTTTGAGTTGTTTACAGGAAAAACAAGACATAAAAAATCATAACAATCATATGATTTATAAATCTCTGCAATAAGAGAAACCTGTTATGCAAAAACTCATATTTAATAATTCAACTTATGAAGAAGAGAAATCTGTCATTCACAAACTAAACTAAGCAATTGCTATGTTTTTTAAACACTTAGAAGAAATCAGATATGGATTACAATGATTAAATTATATCATTTGCACATGATTAAGATAGCTAAAGTAGTCATTAACCAAATACAAATTGATATACACAACATGAAACAAAATATTGATATAATGAGAAGCTAAAGCTGTAACAAAACACCAAATTCTGCCTCAGTCTGTATTAAAATTCCATATCCTTGTTCTCCCACGAATGAGGATGACCTTATTACAAAAATAATAAGTATATATAAGTTTCTCCACAGGGTAAAACCTCCCTGTGGATAATATCAAACAGTTTTACATAATCTGGGAAATATCCTAAAATCGACTAAACTAGGAAACTAAAATGCAAGTGAGATATTTGAAATATCCCATAACTGCTCATCATATCCACTGTAATTTCGAATTCATCTGCAATAGACCAAACATATTAAGTTAGAAAGATATTTCATTAGAAAAACAATAAAAAATTGATTCTACAGACTTAGCTACAGAATCATCTGATTCTGTAGCTAGTCTAAAATAGCATACAGGATCAGATAGAAATCAAATCAAATCTTTTTTTAAATAATCCAAACCAATCTTTTTTCAATAAACATTGAAAACGAATCACTAATGATTCAAATGATTTTATTATTCAAATTAAACAAAATAAAAAATGATTCAATGGAAAACAGGGGTAAGAATACTCTGTTTTTCTTTCACCATACAGGGTAAGAATACTGCTTCTTTCACCATATAATCATCAAACAAGTAACAAGACTATTCCATATCACATGAAATCCATAGTGAGTCATATCGTGTGTGATACTATGTAATCCAATGCCATCATAATCCATTTGTCATGGATATAATAATGCAACATAAGATTCATGTCATTTAATTAAATACAAAGATGGCAAGACTGTTACAATCATGGGTAAATATAATGATAATATAAAACAAAATTCGCCATAGATTTCAATCACTGGGCGTTATACAGTCAACAGATAGGATCAGTTAATAGTGATCACAACCATCATTAGATCGACAGAGGTGATAATCATAAATTGGGCAACAATAGAAACAAATCGTGACCGAGTTGAATATAGAATAACAGTGAATCCAATCTTGTTTTACAAATCAACTTGTAACCGAATATTCATTACAAATCCAACCGATAATAGGGTCGTTCTACAACAAACCACAACGAATTAATCAACTGGGTTTCACATAACCGCTAATTTAATTGTATCTATTCATGATTTGGGTGAAATCATATTAACAACAATCCAAACTGTATTCAAGTTGGTCGAAAGTCATATGGAAATAAAATCGTAACATTTAACCATATTACACTTGTTACCATCAAAGCATATACATTATAACTAAATCAAAACGAAATGTGATCGTATTCAGAATCGAAATAGGAGAAAAATCTTGTGTCTATAACAGATACAAACAACTCCAATTGACGTAGCATTCATTTAGCTAAAATCAAACAACTCAAATCCAAATCAAATCAAATCGATCCGATTAAAATTCCATCGAAATCCAAACAGTAATTCCATTCACCAAAGCAAGTACTGCGGGATAAATGTAATGAAACCAATCAATGCTGAACAGAGCTTTCAAACCAAACTTGAATTGTTACATAAACTCATACCATTTACAAAAATGATTGATATTACACATACCCAAGTGACGACGAGTCTATCCAATTACGCCAGCTTAGAACTCACCACAGCTGTGGCCGATTCCACACTTTTAAATAAATGGAGCCCGCCGCTCTTCAGGATTCTTTATCGCTATTGCAACTCAACCTTTGATCGGTAAGCAGTAACCCGCCAATCCTCCAAAGATTTAATCTTGGATCAGAGTATTAGCAATATCAAGATAGTATCTCTAACCATAAGCCAATAATCGATCACAAGGGTACGACTCTTGACAGAGCAGAGAGGGTTTAGATATACCACCAAGGGTTTCACATGGAAGCCAATGCCGTGGTAATTTGGGTCATTTTGCAAGAAAGGTGGCAAGTTTGACACGAAGTCGTATGAGGGTTTGGCAATACGTCATCCGAATAAGGATATTCAATTGCCAAAAAACGCTCAACCTCTGAATCAGAATCCTAGCTTAACACGATAGGGTCAAGATTAACAGGAGGTTTCAGTTTATTCCTCTATCTTCGAGATTAATAATGCGATTCTTTTTCCTTTGGCATTTGTGGTAGGTTTACTTTCATTCCTCTCCACAGCTTAATAGATTCACATCCTATCATAGCGGGTAGGTCGATAGTGAGTCCGGTAGGGTTTAGGCAAAGGATACCGAGGGAATTTGGGTATTTTATCCTGCTCTCACCATGGTTTGTCAACCCGTAGACTTAATCCACAAAATTATTATGTAAGAAAATCATCTCAACAACAAGCGGTAACCTCAGTGACAAACAACAATCATTTTAACCAGCCCATAGTGAAAGAGGTTGCTATCAACATGGTTCCTTTTATACTTCTTAGACATCTTAAACATGCTTCTATGCTATAGTATGGCATATTAAGCTTCTAATCAAGGTGGTAAGAAAACAAACCCATACCGACCCTCGCAGTGATGAACTGTTTGATAACCATCAACAAGTCATGCCATCGCTACTTCAACATGATCACGGGCAATCCCTTGTCACAAGAACTAACCTTTCATGATTGGAAGAGAAACGTCCACGTGACATCTTCCACCTTGCGCTTTTGGACCATCTTCAAAGGATAGGTAAACCCATAGTTAACCGAAATTTCTCATTCAATTTGTAATTGAACATCCCCGACCTTTGGCCTCGACAGCCCATCAAAGGTCAATGCTAATTTCAACGCCAGGTTATAACCATCGAATTTCCTGATGAACGAGAGCCACCCAAATTCCTCATATCAACATTGTGCATTGTCAACATCATCAGAGCCCTCGATACCATTGGGTTCAGCTCTCATGACCGGAGCCATGGTGCGATCACATGGTAAGGGTTGGGTCGAAAACACTAGCACATAGGGTCATTCGGTGTAACCACTATGAATGATCAGTTGAAGCAGATTACCGTGCGCATTTAGGGTGGTGGAATCACTTTCATCAGCCTAAGGTAAAAATAGTAATTGCAAGTACAACCAACTGTGATTAACCCTCCTCGTTGGAAACAATCATACATTTCAAATCATTATTCGTAAAATGAATCTAAAAATCAAACGATAAACGATATACCAATGCACCATTCAAAAACATGAATATTCAAATGTGAAATCAAACCCATATGTTTAACCAACGTGCCATTGCATAATCAAACATTTAATCAAAGGTTTAAAACATTGTGACACCGCTTGCATAAAATCGATCAAGGCAAGAACTATAACAATAAGGATCACATCATATAAAACAAAGTAAACTATGACCCCTATGCAATTCATAAAAATAAGTATAACCCATAAATTCACATGCTCAATGCCTTACCAATTAAATAAAAATCAAGTTGCGCATTAAAGTAAGAATAGGCAATAGGGACAGTTCGAAAATCTCTTAGCCACTTAATGATAATCCAAAGGTAAGTGCCATTCAAAATATCAATAAAAGATCATGACAGTTCGAGTGACGATGGAGGAGTTTTCACGCTTACAGTCGTGAAAACTAAATGGAGACCAATTTGCAAATGTCGCAAAGAATGAAAATATCGTTTATTTGCAAAATGCGACGATAATTTGAAGTTCAGAAGACAAAGGTGTAGGTAGCTTATAGGGCAATTGAAAAATTGAATTGGTTTCCAACAATCATGAGGGATCTGGTTATCAATAGACCAGTTGCTAAGAAGAAATGAAGCAAGCGACAGAAGAAAGAACCCATCACTGAAGCGGTTGAGAGTATTGGAGAGAATCAACCAGTCTGGTTAGATTCTTTAAAGGAGGAGCTAGCTAAGCTGAAATGAGCCCTCAATACAATTGAGTATATTTCAGCGATTTTTGGACAGATGATAGCAGAGGTAAGGAAGCTTCAGAGATGATAGACTTGTTCTTGTACAGTCTCTTTGAATAGGGCCACTGCTATTTTGAATCATCCCCTTTTGTAATTTTGGATTTTGAATGAATATATATAAGCACAAAAGCGGATTTTGTTCTGCTTAAGACAAGATTCCACTGATGATGTTACGAATCTTGTTTCCTTTAATATTATGTGTCTTCTTGTAACTTATATTTCTCTTTCAACTGTTTGAATGAAACCCAGAATTCATCCCATTCTCTTGACTCATTTTAAAAAATACTTCAATGCAGTTGTGTATTCCTCTTTCTTTGAATACTATGTAAATTTTTCTAATTAAACTCAGGCTCGTCATCTTAATTATCTTTTCAGACGATTTTGCCCACATAAAAATTCAACCTGTGTACCTTTATTTATCGTGCAAATGACTTTATAAGGAAAATCATGTTTCCGCACACCTGTATCTACTATACATTTCCTCTTTGTTGTGCCAATAACTTGCACGCACTACTTCTGTGTTGCATGCCAATATCCTCTGCGCACTATTTCTGTATCACACTTGGATATTCTACATGCATTTCGCTCTATGCATTGCACCATGCTAAAGTTCAATATTCCTTACTGCGTACAATAATATGTATGCCCCACCGAATACTCTGTCGCTACTGCGCACAACTACCTGCGCACACCCTTGCCTACACTGTAGCGATACAACACATACTCCTATTGTGTGCACACCAACCAACTTCACTGTGCCTCACAATACTGCGCACACCACATGCACCTTTACTATGTGTATGCACTACGCGCAATGCTAAATTTAGTGCACGCATCTCTGCATATTATTCTTCTACGCGGTCGCTCAATTTTCCATAAATGAAATATACTGTATACCATACTGTAATCTCGTCTCCATTCATCTGGTTTGGCCCATTCAGGATCAGTGTCGAAAACTGGCACTCTGATACCATACTATAACACACCCCATCCACCCACTGACCAGGGAATGTCACTTACTCAAACACTTAGCTTAGTTCTGACAACATAATGTAACACCCAGTATTCAACTGAGATATGTCACATAACTTTTTTTTTTTTTTATCTCTCTAAATACGTATATACACACACCGACATACATACATATTGAACTGCATGCAATTAAACATATACATACAATGCTCTAGCGGAAGCTTCACTTATAAAAGATAAACAAACAATTGTGTTCTGCAAATATACAATTTTCAGACTGATTTAACATTGAACACAGACATATGGCGTATACATTGTATATCCTTAAACATACAGTCAGTTATGCTCACACAAGCAATAAAAACCATAAAATAACACATAAATGACAATGCAGCATGGAATTCAACACATAACTGGTACTTATCTTGGTAAGAATGTCACCAACTGCGTGTAGAATATCCACGAACTTCCCAGCCTTAGACTACACTGTTCGTCACTCTCAATAGTGAGTCACCCCCGAGCTGGGACTAGACTCCACCTGGGAAAGGGATTCCTAACTCGGCTAAAGGTTCACAGTCAAAAGTAAAGACTCCCTCTTAGGTGTTCACTCAACCATATCCTACAACCTCTCCTTCCCCACATGCCTATCCCACGCAAGGAAGTGTGCCCCTTCTCTGCTCAACAGTCCTTCGACTGCCCCACTTCCCTTCCAAAGCTTCAGTAATAGGCCAGACCGGAAGTCTCAGAGCGCTACAACCACAGTTTATCACCTTTAGGAAATCGATCCTCAAGAATTCCCTCACTCAGAGAATTTCTCATGGGCCTAACAACCCGTCTCTTCAATCCCTCTCCCAAGATGACGAGTACACCAACAGGAATGGATATCAATCTAGTTTAGGTACGGTGGTAGGAAGATATGAGGTAGCTCAAGGACTGACGGAATGTATCATGGATACTAGTTCTCTGGTTGAAGGAAAAAATGGTGAGAATATCCTCTTCACAATGGTCGATCCCCCCCCAAAGGAACTAAGTCTCAACAATAAGTATGCATGTCTCCAACTTCACACTTGTCATGTTGGAAGCTACTCTGATACACTTGTCCCCTACTTTAGGACTTAGGATAAATTAATTATCCGTACTTTATGTTTTTAATAAATATTAATATAATATTTCTTTTTGGCTTTAAGCTCTCTATCTTAGCCCTATTCTTAACTTTAGGCCCTCCCTTTAACTATTTGGTGTAATCTAGTCCCCCTTCTCTTTTATCGTGGTTGGTCTGTGCACAACAATGTATTTTTATATTAATAATGATATATATACAAAATAGGCGATCTAGCCTTTAACATCTAGGCGCGCTGGACTAATTCCAAGACATAAACATTCCGGCTTATAATACCGGCTGACCAGCCTATAATGCATATTATATACACAAAGGTTCGCTGACCTTAATATTGCACGCACTTTAGTTACTGCATACGGTATCCACTGACCTCAAGGTTGCGCACTCTTAGTTACTGTGTGTTGTATCCTTTGTCTTTAAGGTTGCGTGCACCTTAGTTACTGTGCGTGGTATTCATAAATGTTCACATTGCATCCCTTTACTACACAGTATATGCGCACACCATGCCATGAAAGGTGTATTACAAAAATGATGTCTAAACAACTCACTAGCTTAAATATACTTGGACTATATTTACATTTGTGTTCGGTCGAGGGATATTACACTTTCTCTCTTTCTTCTCTTTTCTTCTATTTTCTCTGAAAATGTGTATGTCAATTCATATCTAGATCTATTATGTGCAAGTTCAAAACATTTACATGGTATCAGAGCCGATAGACTTCTAGGGAAAAGACACACCAAATTATTTTTGTAGGTACCGAAGATTGAAGACAACGAAAAAATGGAATTCCCAAAAGAATTCATTCTTACACCTTACAACTTCTTTGCATGGAATGAGAATATGATCATGCATCTTCGAAGCATAGGATTGTACAGGTTAACCATGAACACAGAGATAAAACCAACATCATCCATAGAAAAATCCAAGTATCTAAATCGAATGGATGAATCATTCAGAACAATTTGCAGTCTCATTTCTCCTGATCTCCTCTTTCACATATCTTCTTGTAAAACTCCCAATGAAGCCTAGAACACCATGGAAAGGATTTTTTGAAAACAATATGATATGAGGGGACACATGCTCGAGGTGGAATTTCTCACATTGGATCCAAAAAGCTTCGACAATATCCAATATTTCTTTACCAAATATAAGGATTTGCTATTCCAACTCAAGGCTTGTGGGGTTGATAAATCTAAGGAAGAGAAACAAATGGTTCTCACCATTCTCTCCAAACTTGGTATTGAATTCTCAATGTTTGTATCCACATTCCATTCAGTCAAATTTTCCTTTGGATCCACCTAGAAGATACCCTCTCTTGAGGAATTTATCGAATCTCGAACACAAGAGCAGACCAAGCTCATCAACATGGGAAAAATCAAAGGCACTAAGGAACATGCACTTACTATGAAATATGGAAGCGGTCATCAATATCATAAATATAATGATAAATAAAAAAGGAAATCTCATGCAAATCTGAATAAGGAACGATACTCAAAAACCTTCAACGATGCCTCCAGATCCAAAGGTGGAAAGGGAAGAAAAGGGGAGAAATGCTCTTACCTCCATAAAGGATTCCATCCAGAATCCACATGTATGAAGAAACATATAGATCTGATGACCCAAATACTTCAGCAAAACAACATTGTATATTGCATCCTTGAGGGTGCCAAGAAGAAGAATCTAGAAGATCAGAATCCCAAGAAAGGAAATTCTAGACATTCCTTGATTGCTATCAACTCCTCTCTCGATGCTTGGATCGTAGATTCAAGAGCATCACACCATATGGCTTCCACAAAACTAGTCTATTATTCATTGGATGCATGCAAAGGTACTCCCATTTTTATGGGGGACAACTGATCTCGGAGGATATCGATGGCCACCCACCTTTTCCAACTGGCTCAAAACAATTTTATAGCAATTTTGGTAATTTAATATTTTTAGCAGTTTTTAACTTCCAGGGCCATTTTGAGGGCCTACATGAAGGTTTTTTGGGATATATATTCTCAATGATATCCAAAGGATATTATTGATCCCCCTAAAGGAAACTCCTTGACTATACCTTTCCAATTAGCTATTGTGCGCCCCAAACAGAGATCGTATGCCAAAGTTACGCCCCCGAGAAGTTGATACACCAAACTACCCAAAACGGGGTCCACAAAACTATTGGCTTTTCATCTTTTGGGGTTAGGGTTTTGGATTTTATTTATGATAAAAAGGCATTTTGAGCCTCATTTTAAAATCATCTTCTTGTGAATGAGAGTAGCCGTCAAATCTCTTCTCAAAGATAAGCTACCACCATTCTACCAACTCTTTTACCCTATATTTTTACAGTCTCTGTACATTTATTTCATTAATAGAAATCATGTATTACTGTATATCTTTGTCTCTAGTTATATTTTTAATATATCTCTATTATATTGTTTTTTCTCTTTAAATATCTCTGTATATTTTTGTGTTATATCTCTGCTCTCATTTCGTGCCAAAAATAATCTAGATCAGTGGTATCAGAGCATGATGCTTTTGATCGTTTTTCAGTGCATGTCCCTGACGAGGTTCGAGTATAGCAAGTTGGGTCTTGAGCTTGTCTCTCTTGAATACAACCTCTCTCGCACGCCCAAGAAACCCTCCATGGTGGAAAAAAGTAAAATGACAGAGAAAACGATTCTATTAATATGTTGCTAGAGCAAGCTCTCACGCGACAGAGGGACGAAATGATGGATAATTTCACCCACATCCTTCAATGCCTGTTGATAACAATAGGAGGGTCTTCATCAAGCGACCACTTTAGAAGTACCTCTCCTTTCAAGGTACAATTTAATTTTGATATTCCCATATTTGAAGGACATATAGATATGGATGCCTTAGAAAAATGGTTAAATCTGCTAGAAGGTTATTTCTCTGTTCATAATTTTTCTGACAGGGAAAATATCACCTTCGCACTCCTTAAGGATCTCCCCCATGTAAAACATTAGTGGGAAACTTATTGGGAGAAAAGTTCCACAGAGGAGTCTAGAATATATGGGGCCAAGCCCACTTGGGATTTTTTTGTGGATGCGGTAAAGGAACAATATTACCCTATTGGAAACTATGAGGACTAGTACATGAGATGGACCACACTGCAACAAGAGAGGGGACAAGCAGTTCCAAATTTCACCAATACCTTCCATACCTTTCCCACCAAGATGGGTATAAAAGACTCTGAACATCACTTGGTTATGAAATACTGCGAGGCTCTACAAAGATACATCCAAACTGAAATGGATTTTCTGGACATCTCATCACTCAGTTCTACTTATCGATATGATGTTAAAATCAAGCAGAAATTTAAAAAATGAGAGTTTGGGTATGAAAATATGCAACAACCAAATTATGATAAAGTTGACTCTAACAAACAGTATCCCGAAAACCAATCCAAGCCACAGGAAAAGAAGGGTCACGGGAAGACAAAGAAGGACATCGAAAAATGGTGCAATTTCCACAAAATCCCCTGGCACAAGACTGACGAATGTCACTAAAAAACTCATTGGTGGACGAGATCAAAGACAAGGATCCGAACCTTGATTCAGAGTCTGATTCTGAAAATATTGGTAAAAGAAAAATCATCGACATAGACCCCACTGCTATTGTCACGACCACAACAATTCAACCAAAAGAACCAACAGATCCTGAAGAGGGGGAGTGTCATTTTCATTCACAGATGTGGGTGAAGGGGACCCCACTACATTTTATTGTTGATAGAAGAAGATATAAGAACCTCATCTCAACAGAGGTTGTCAAAAAGTTTGGATTGTCGACAACACCACACCTGCAACCATAAAACATCTGGTGGCTTCGCAAAGGATGAGATCTTCGTGTCAGCCAATAGTGTCGATTGTCATATGACATCCAACCCTTCAAGGATGAGGTATTATGTGATGTTTCCCCACTGGATGTATATGATTTTCTCTTAGGCCAACCATATATGTGGAAGCGCCATGCTTTTCATGAGTCTCGACCCCGTAGTGTCATTGTTTCTCTGGGGGGTCATCTCTACAGAATACCAGAGGTAGTTCCGACTACCATTCCACCTAAACAGTGCCACAATGTAGTATCTCATACTACAAAATTTATCTTCTTCACAATCTGTTCAAAAGGTGAATAGAAGGATACTTTAACCAATACAACCTCGACCCAAGAACCTTCTATCCAATATAAATAGGTCGACAAGATTGCAACAAAGTGTAAATATTCCTTCTGCACACAGGCATCTCATGTAGCCAGACTAGTTAAAAAGGTCCAACCCTTCTAGCCACATGTTCATGACAACCTTCAACAAGCTAAGCAATGCAACTTCTTCAACAAGGCAAACAACTCATCAAGATGCAAATTCAACAAACACTTTTCTCTCTCCCCCGGGAACTCAAAATATTGAAGTGTAAAGAGAAATAGTCATCACTGTCTTACATTGAACTGAATTGAAACAACTATATCATCATCTACTCATTCTAGAATCATACACGCCACATTGTTTTGAAGCTTTATCATAATAATGTTGATATGCAAATATGTAAGTGTGTTGAAGAAATGATTGAAAACAACTCTTTATGTGTTTTCTTCTAGGGGACCCCAGCTATAAATATTATATCATAAATAAATAGATAGGCCTTGCAATCATTTTCAGGATTTTATAATAGGTGGCGAGATTTCAAGTCAACATCTAGTGAATCCACATGGTAGTCGACTTTCTAATTGACTAGAACTCAAAATTTCTGGTTTTTCTTTGAAACTTGAAATTAAACTTTGTTGATCATTTTTTCTTCTCAGGTATTTCAACATAAATTTCATAAAACAATTTATGATATGCTCTTGGATAAACACTCATGGAGGGTAGAATGGGAAAGAAGAGAATGGGAACAAGTTGTGGTCATCAAGTCTCAAGAAGGCAATCTGGTAGATTCAACAAATACTACATAAGTAGAGTTGTAGATAGAAGATAATTCATTCAACTCTATTATTTTCATTTTTTTTAAAAAATTAATGGAAATTTTGCATTCCAATGATAAGATAGGTAACTTGATTGATCCAACTTTGACCCAAATATCAAAATCCAAGCAAAGAGAAGAGAAATCAAAACAAAAAATTAGAAAATAAAAGAAACAAAACTATACAAACATAAAATCAAGTATATACTTGAAACACTATAAATAACAAGAAATCATCCAGATTCAACATAACGTTTCAAATGTGAACGGTTAGTCATGT
Source organism: Picea sitchensis (assembly GCA_010110895.2). Classification (NCBI taxonomy): domain Eukaryota; kingdom Viridiplantae; phylum Streptophyta; class Pinopsida; order Pinales; family Pinaceae; genus Picea; species Picea sitchensis. Next base: position 52,488 of record SNQJ01S0005789.1, read on the forward strand.
AGGAAAACAATAACCCACCTCTTTATTTTGATAAATATGAGTTATTTCCAACAACAAAAGCGATTATATAAGGATCCAACCATAATTTCTGAAACTTTGTATGCTCACCTTTGTCATCATGAGAAAAATACCATAGCAAAACTTTTTCATCAGTTGCAAAAGTCATTGATTTCTCCCTCTAGTCAAATTATTTCTTAATACACTGTTTCCTCTTTTTAATATTTTCAAGAGGAAATCTCCTTTGTTCTTCTAGATCCAACATAGCATGAATCCTCTAAGGGATATCAATAGAGTTTAACTCTTCCGCCTGTAATGATAATATCAAGGAAGTTTACTCAAGTTCCATATGCATTATTTATTCTTGTCCATATAATAATTGAAAAGGGTTATGGCTAGTGTTGGTTTTGGTAGTGGTTCGGTCTACCCATAATGCACAAGTGAGTAAAGTATGCCACTAGAAAGGTTTATCATTTATGATCTTCTTAAGGATTTTGAACATATTTTTATTTGTTGATTTAGCTTTCACATTCCCTTGGAGATAGTATGTAGATGAAGTAAAATGATTCACCCAAAATTTGTTAATTAATTGGGTCAATTTACTAGATATAAATGATGGCTCATTATTAGAAATTATTTCAATCAAAAGACCAAAAGAAGAATATATATAATATTCCAAAAATGAAATTACTTGTTCATCTTGTGTATGTTTAAGAGGTACAACTTCAAGCCACTTTGTGAAGTAGTATATTGTTGTCAAGATAAATTATGACCGAAAAAAGATTAAGAATTAATAGGACTAATGAAATCCAATCCCCATTTAGAAAAGGGAAAATCATGAAGAACTAACTGCAAGGGCATGGAAAAGAACTTTTATTTTCCAACAATTTTTTTTACATTCGTTACAAGCCTGTACAAATTTATAAGAATATCTAAAAACTAAAGGCCTTGGTTCATGATGTTGAGCCAAGTGTAAGTCTATATATTATCCCTTAATATTGTTAGAGATTGTGATCATGAGGTCATGTTCTTGTATCTTACCAAGACAATGTGAAATCTTTCTAGAGAGATTTATTTCTCAAAGAAAAAAAATTAATAGCAGACAAAATGACATTTACCTAAGTGTGCTTGTCTAAGATAAAATGGCAAAACTTTTCAATAGACTTTACAAGAGAATAAGTATGTTTTTCAATAAAAGTGTATTTAAATTCCCCATATGATAATATTTGGTTCATATAAGCTATTGGATGATCATTATTTTGATCATCTTTCTCAAGACGAATAACAAAGATAACTTCTTCAGTGGAATTACTGTAGATAATGAAATATTTTTCAAAATTTTGTTTTGTGAAAATAGTGGTAGAACTAACTGCTTTCTTTATTTATATGAAATATTTTTTAGTGTCATTGTTCCAATAAAATGTTCGATCTTGCTTTACCATGTTATGAATAGGCTTGACCATTCTAGCAAAATTGGGAATGAATCTTCTAACAAAATTGATTTTACACATAAAAGATTGAATTTCTTTTTTTTGAAGATGGGGATTGAAGATTTTGGATTGCGATAACCATCTCANCTTTACCATGTTATGAATAGGCTTGACCATTCTAGCAAAATTGGGAATGAATCTTCTAACAAAATTGATTTTACACATAAAAGATTGAATTTCTTTTTTTTGAAGATGGGGATTGAAGATTTTGGATTGCGATAACCATCTCAGGTTCAATACTTATTCCCAAATTAGAAAAAATATGACCAATAACCTTATCTACATTGACACCAAAAATAGATTTCGTAGGATTCAAGGACATTCCAAATTTTTTGCAATGAAGGAAAACTTTTCTTATATGATCAAAGTGATCTTGTCAGTTTCTAGAATAGACAATTAAATCATCAAGATAATTTTGAATAATTTTATCAATAAGATCATCAAAGGATATTTGCATAGCTCTTTGAAAGTTAGCACCTCCATTTATTAAATTGAAAGACATTCTTTCATAAGCAAAGGTGCCCCAACACATGGTGAATGTGGTTTTGTATTTTTCATCCCTCTTGACTCTAATATGATTATAAATTGAAAATCCATCAAGAAGGGACATCATTTAAGATCCCACCACTTGTTACAAAATGAGTTCCATGCTAGGAAGAGGAAAATTTCCTTTCACACTTTCCCTATTTAATGGATGAAAATCAACACATAGTTGTATATCATCATTATTTTTCTGCACTGGGAAAATATTAGATACCCATTCCAAATACTTTAAAGGAAAAATAATATGGGCATTAATAATCTTTTCAACTTCCTTTTTGATAGTAGCTTCTAGGGTAGTATTAATAGACCTTTCTCTTTTCCTTACCGATTTTGCTTCTTCCTTGATAGGAATAACATGATGAATAATGTTAGGATAAAAACCATGTAAATCCTCATATGAACAAGAAAAGGAATCCTTAAATTCATATAAAATCTCCATGGATTTTTTATTTTCTTTCTCTAAACAATCGACTCCAATCTTTAAAATATTTGGGTCTTGTTGAGTCCCAATATTCACTGAAACAATATTTCCACTTTTTCTTTTTGACTCCTCTTTCTTTTCCTTTTTCTTGCCAACATCATTCGGTGGGAATGAGATCTCTAGAGGTGTCAATCCTTTAGGAAACTTATTATCTTCTAGAGATATAACTTCCTTTCATTTCAATGGCTCATTCTTCAAGAATGCACAAATACTTTCATCATTAAGAAAATCTTTCCATTATTCTACATTATTAGGAAAGTTAGAAGGATATAAAGACATAACTGTACAATCAGGCCTATGAGGAAGTGATTTTCTTGTAGGAATAGATGCAAAAAAAATCTTATCAACCATAGAATTCAAGTTTCTCTTGATATGAGTGATGTTAAAAGATAAAAGATTGAGGAATAAATACCATAGTTCCTCTGTATACCTTTTAAGAAACATGTTTGAGGGGGTATACATTATTCTAACCATATTTACAACAAGTTCAGAATCCCCCAAAACAATAAGATGATAACAACCAAGATTGAAAGCATTTTCAATTCCAAGAATCGAGGATTCAAATTTTGTGACATTGTTAGTACATGAAAATTCTAATATGTAAGAAAAATTATGAATCCTTCCCAGAGGAGAATACGATAATATTCCTTCTTCATTACCCTCACTTGAACATACACCATCAAAATGTATGTGGCACATTCCATCTTAGGATTTGGAGGCGGTGAATGAAAATCATTATCGTCTTCTAGAAAAATAGAGTATACACCAATGTCTTCCAAAATATAATTAACTTGAGGTTGTGGAAGAATTTCTATGTAGGGAGAGATTCGTCCTTATTGAAGAACAATGATGTTCTTTACATTCTTGGGAAGGGACATGTGTGTCCCATCTAATGAAATATATCCACTATTTAATGCTTTCTCATATCTTACCAAAATGATGGAATAGTTTCTCACTGACATGCCAATCAGTTGAATATTACAAGTGGTTCTTATCTCTAGGTGAGAACAAAAAAATAAAGTCAGATCCTTTATTTCTCCTACAGTGGCTTGTTGTTGACTATTCTAAGACAATGTTATATTTGAATTTTCATTTGTACATGAAAGACCCAAATCTTCCATGATGATATTAGACATGACATTAGGACTTGATCCACCATCAATTAGACAACAATGATTGATTTTATCAATAATATTTACAGATACATAGAAGGGAGGATTTTTAATATAACTTCTAGGATGATAAACACCTACTTTATTTATGTGCATGCATCCTCCACTCTATTATTCAGTTAAACTGGCAATGGTGGAAGTTTTACCTTCCACGAAATCCTTAATATGCCTTTGTTGTTCACGAATAGTGACCATATCCAATAAAGATGTGTCTTCTTTGATTGTATCCAATTGTTTCAAGATATTATACTTAGATGAAGAGGAAGAGGTAGAAACCTCTTTAATTTGGTTACCCCTTGTAACCTAAGGATCAATTTGATGAGAGGATGAACTAGGAGAAAAATTGGCCTCAGGAGGACCTCCCTTTCCCTTACTTTGATAATATTTGTTTCGGGTATCAACCATCATGACTGTAACACCATGTGTTATCCCAAGATTGTAATTATGCATAAACTTAATATATTAACATTATGAGGCATGCAATTGTGTTTGGATTTAATATAAACACCAAACTGATGACGGAGAGGGAAAAATTTGATAAGTACTGGCCATGATACATCAAAGGAAATTGATGAGGAAGAGGGACTGATGGAATGGTTGAGTGAAGTGGAGTTGAGATGCATCAGTGAAGAAAATAGGAAGCTTGCACTGCAAGCTTATCTATGCTTGCAAATATAATAAATCATCTACCAACGTACCATACTTATGCGGAGACCACGTCACCATTAATAGAAGGTCACAGAGGTGGTTGAATAGTTAATGACTATGGAAATTGGTCCATACACAGAGGGAATCGATGATTGAACAATTGAAAAGGAATGTACCATGGAACACCCCTTCAGATTATGAAGGGAAGAATGTAGGTTACATTTGGAGGACACTATAGATATCTGAACAAATGACGGGGGATGTACCACAAATCCACCCCTTCAGATTATGAAGGGAATAATCTAGGTTATGTCTGCAGGATACTGCAGATATATCAAGGGGATGGAGACGAAGACTAGAGGAGGATCACACACAAACAATGTAATTTTGGATAGGAGGAGAGGCCCCGCAACAGAGATTACACCCAGAGACAGAATAATTCCTTAGATAAGACCCAAATATGAGAAACATAGAGTGTGGATATGAAGATGTGTTCATTGAGACAGAAAATAATAGTTTTCTAGAAGAAAATAGGAAGATTTTATGATTTGTTGATGATCGCCTGAAAAGAGAAGACCCAGATTCCCGAATTGGAGAAATAGTGGGATGCATCTTGGTTCTTATTAGACAGAAACTAGCACTGGTAAGGGGAGGCCACATAGGGACTATTGAACAGTGAAGGGAATCCCTTGTGCAAGGAAATCTAGTTGAGAAAATTCCTAATAAATTTGTATATACCCGAAGCTCAATGGGATGTGGAAATGTCTGTTGTGTCAGAGGAGGAAAGAGAGTAACCTTCCTGGATCATCACAGACTTAGAACCATGCTAGCTTAATTTCCTTGGTGGTATCATGGCTTGGCATGGGGGTGGCATGCTGTATGAAGTGACTCTACAAAAATGCCTGAGGTTGGGAGGAAATACATCCTCACTCAGTCAATTGGATTGGATCATTTCCTTATAAGATAAGTGTTTATCTGCATGGAAATAACTATGAATAATATATCTAAATTCTTATGAATAAAAAAATTGTATGGATGTGTAAATTCATGAAGCTATGAGAAAGTCTGTGAACATAATATATGATTTTGAATGTCTATAAGAGGAGCTATGTTGTAATGTTATTCATTGCTCTGTTAGTTTGTGAAAATGACTAAGTGTGAACAGTTTCTTTCTCGAACATTCTATATTTTTGCATGGGAAAATTGTAAGACCATGCAAGGTATTTTCCTTAAGTTTTAGAAATTTGTATTTACCATAGAGTAGTTTTGAACGCTTGAAAGCCAATATTGAAGCCCTGCAGATCTCAAAAAATGGCTAAGTCCTTAAAATGAATTGTTATAACTCCTTAAATACCTGTCTTATTTAGCGAAGAACAACAATCGTCGATCTGAACAAATTAGGATCATCAATCAGTGGGATAATTAGAGTGAAAGTGTCATAGAGAATCCTCGGCTATAGTGGAAAAGGTTTTGAATGAGAGACTCCGAAAAGAACTATTCAGAGTGGATTTTTTGGAAGGAAATCCCTCGTGTCATGAGAATAACCCCAAATGAGAGGCTCCAAAGTTGAGCTAGTGTGGGCTATAGATTTGGAAGTAGGAGAGATAAATCCTTAGTCATTGATCATTGTGGGTCCCCCTTAGTAGGTTAGGAGGGAAGAGCTAGCTTGGTGTTGTAACACACCCGAACCCTATATGCTCTTTTAAGGGGTGGGGCATCATAATTCATTTTTCCTTAACTCTCTCTCTTAGTTCCCCTTTCTCCAAAGTGATGGTTCTTCCAAACCCACGGGCTCTTTCCTGGCCCCTTTGAACAATTTGAACAACAGGCACTAGCTTTCTAGGCTAGGCCCCTTCCTTCATATGAGCTCAATGCTGTGACCAGAATCTAAGACAAAAAATGCCTATTTTGGTGCTTCAGAGATTCAGATGTTTTCAACTTTTGACACCACAAATCTCCGAAGTGTAATCCTTCCGGAGTGTCAGATATTTTGACATGTTCCCTTCTCTATTAAATGGTCCCTATGGACTCCAATGCTTCAACCTTCAGGTTTTATCCATCCATGCTACCCCAACTTCTCCGAAGTGGTTATCTTCCAAAATGAAGGATATGCTGACACATGTCATCTACTGACGGATGACTCTAATGAATTCTAGCGCTTCGGCCTTCGGGAATCCTCATGCCTTCACACTTCGATTCTCTTGGAGTTGGTCAGCGCTAGGCTGATAACAACCTATGTCTAACGATCCAAGGGTACCCACGTAATCCCAAATATCTACAACTCGTAACTTCCTCTCAAGGGTCCCTTGGGTCTCGTTTTTAGGCCATTCCTAGAGGGCTATCTATCATCCCAAGACAAACTGATGTTCCCTTACCTTGCCATGAGGTATCCATACCTGGAAACACCATCACTTGTCATGTAGGTCCCCACATGCTCTTGACATGATACACGTGTATCCACGATCGAACGGTCAAGAAGGGTCCTGAAGGATCCTTAGATCCAGGGTCCACATTACTTCATGACTCCGGTCTTTAGAGGTTTTGACGTTAGAATACCTTTGTCCTCCCGAAGCAGTCAACGTTAGGCTGATTATATCATAGATCCAATGATCGGGTTAATTCCTGAGAATCCTTAGATCTACGACCAAGATTAACTTCAGGACTTCATAGGATTCACCTCTTGTACTATGAATGTGCCCAATTCACTGGACCCGTGAAGTCCGAAGGACTACCGCTCGTGTTCCTTCTCCAAATTAGACAATAGTGAAGAACTTCAACTCCTCCTGAACTAATCTCATCCATTCATCTTCCAAACGAAAGTATCTTCCCTTTTGAGACTTGAATCTTGCTATCCTTCTTAAGCTTCGTCAGCTCTAAAATACTTAGGCACTTCGCGCTATTCCTCCTGAACTTAATACTTAGAGGGATTTTTCTGTGCACCCCTTGCACTCATTCATCAACTCTAGAACTTAATAGGTTCTTGGTCTCTACCCACCTCGTAGACACTCTATGCATACATGCACTACCTCTCCTGAGCTTAACATAATCCTTCCTCTAGGACACTCAAAATGACTGGGAGTGTCGACATGCACACGTGAAACTATGCCCAAGGTCGATGAACTTGCAGTTCATTTATTTCAACTTGAGCCACCACAGGGATCATGAATTTACGTGTATATGTCAGATGATTCCTTACTTGCTTAAATACAAAATCAAGAATAATTAAAGGGATACAGTACAACCATTAAGAAAACATGCACATCCCTGAAACATTCATAGGATATCCAACTTTAATCTACAGTTATAGTTCAATTACATAGGATAAGGGAATACTTATCTATTACAGGTTGCAGCCAGCTAACTGATTGTGGGTGTGGACCTTTCTACCCAACCATAGGCTCATAGGCATTCATTCTTAGTGCTATGGCCACCCCCGTTCCAAGCCATGATATCCTTAGGGAATTTATACCAATTCTCAATGATTCTTTCTCTTTCACATATTTTGTGAGGTTTATCAGATGCTTCCTTAGCATCCAGATCGTGACCTTATACTAATGTCCCATTCTTTGCCTCCTCTCAGATATTTCTCTCTCTGTCACAACCTCGACAAGGTTTATCAGATGCTTTCTCTGCATCAAGCTCGCGACCTTCTCTTGTTCTCTTCTCTTCTCTTTATTCCCTTACGTGCCTTGCACACAAATACCTCCTATCTTGTTTCTTCTGTCAGAAGGAAATCTTGGGTCAGTCTGGGTCTATAGGACCCTGTGGTACTTTGGGCTAACCTTCTGTAGCTAGACCATGCTTCCATTCATGGGGGTGGTTTATGTTTCAATCACCGGTCCTTTCTTCATTAACTGATTCCTCCTTGGGAACTGAAGGAGGTTTGTTATCCTCAACAAGGGAAATTTAGGGTCATTCGATATAATGAACCCTCTCTTATAGTTTTCACATTCCTTCCTCTAGTGATAACATGGTTAGTACTTTCAAGACTTCATGCCCACAATCAATTTTTGGCAATTCAAAAAATAATACATTTACACTGTTCCCATGCCACAACATGGTAATCCTAATTAATGATTAATTACAATTTGGGGGAAACAGGGGTGTTACAATCCCCTCCCCCTTAAAAGGAACACCGTCCTCGGTGTTGTTTCTTAGTAACACTTGTCATGCCTTTCTCATTCAACTGCTTCAAAAGTCTTGACCTTATTTCTTGGTTAGGTCTTTTTTCAGACTCTTAACCTTCATCATCTGCCTTCAATAATTCTTGGGCAACAAGCACATTAATCATAGTCTCATGCGATTTTTTTTTACTATTGCATGAAATTCTAGGAAAATTTCATAATCTAGCACAATACCTATTTGCACGGTTTGTGGATTTGTATCCACCTGGATGTCTTTTTATTGAGGCTCACTATTTTTACTTAACATAACCATTGTGTCCATGATCCCAATCGATAGTTTAAAATAATTATCAAAGTCTCCTCTTCCTTTTGATCACTCACCCTCCAGGCCTAGGCTCGGGCATCCCCTTCTCTGTTATGCAGTTCCTCAGGTGATCCATCTTTCCTTGCCAAGAATTTCTCGCACAAAAAGAGTTCTAGAGACTTTATTGATACTTACAGTCGAGGCATCCCTCATACTTTCTCTATCAAGGCGTCCCTCCAGCTTGTGTTATCTCAACACAACATATTCCAGGTGATCATGACTTACCACGGGGTTCTCATGGCTTAGCAATAGCCATTTTTCATGCTTTTCAACTTGATAGCCTTCATATGTCCTTTATGGACATATATTTTCTTCTCACCTGTATCACAGGTATACAAAAATTCATGAGACATCATCATAAATTCTAAATTTCAGAATTGTATTGCAATTATGTCACCCATAGATTTTCCAATTTCCTCATTTATTTTCAGATTTTTTCTGCATGGAACCAGATTCACCAATTATGGAACTTTCCTTCCCATAGAATTTTGTCTCAACATGCAATTTTGGTCTTCCTTATGGGCTTACAACACTGCCATATCCAAGACCCTTTGTTTCTTGTGATTTCAACATTCCTTAGCCAAACAAATTGTTAGTTCTCATGCACATTATATGTTCATTGCACACTAGCAGTGGTTCACAAATAATTTCAGGACTGTGCACACTAACAATCAAATGCATTTTCTTCAAATAAAATTCCATTCTTGTGGTTTGGCTCAGCAGGTAATTAGTATTCCTTAAGGAATTATAGCACAACCATATCCAAGACTCTTTTCTTCCCGCACTTTCAACTTCAATCGGCGAAACAAATTGTTAGTTTCCCATGCACATATATTTTCACTCCACCTTTATAACATCATTACAAACAATTCTTAAATGGTGCATGCTAACAATCAAATCACTTGTATCTATTCAATGATATAAAGAAAAAGGAAATTTCATTCCTCACATAGGCATTAGTTCAATATATCAACTTTTCGAGATGCAATTCAACATTAAGTGAATTTAATCAATGTGCCAATGTTCATGGTCACATTCACACATATTGTTCCCTTGCATCAATTTCATATTGTCACTTTTCAGGTTAGGCACTCTCGTCATTGTGTGTTGTAATTCAACCAACTTATTACCATATGGATTCTTTGTCCATAATTATTATTTTAGCAGAACCATATTTTCTGCTCTAAATCAATCACAGCCTTAAATCATCATTAATGAAACTCAAGGTTTCACATGAATTCCTTTAAGAATTCCTTGATTTTTCAATGCATTCATGACATATTAGTTCATGAATTCTTCCAAGGAATATAGACAATCTTTACTACCATAGGTTCACACCTCCATCATTCAGGTTCTCCTTCCTGAATCATACCCTACTTCGGTATCCAAGGCATACAAATGCCTTTCAAAACTTCATGCATACGATTAAGACAATATTTTAGAAGGGGTTCTTACCAAATCCCTTCATACCTTGTGCCACATAGGCATGAACATTTTTATATTGGTTCTCGGTTGCTAGCACCCACTTTCTTATTTTTACCTCATCAACAATGCTTTATGGGGACTTTTATAGCCCTGTCAACAATCATTTTTACCACAGCCTTCTCATGGTCATTCTTTGCTTGAGGTTTCCTATCATTGACAACTGTCTTCCTCAACAACTCCAATTCCTTTCTATACATGGCATGCATAATCATATTTACAATTACATTAGTTGTAATATTAAATAAAATGCATGTATCATAACATTCAAATCCATTAAACCTCTTCAAAATTTCCTAGCATATCTTTATGCACTTCATTACATTATCCCTAATGTTTCCAGAGTGCAACAAAAATAGAGCTCGATTGTTTCTACAGTAATACAACCATCATCACTATGGTGTCAAAACCTTTTACTTTCATCAACGTACCAACTCTCTCATCCTAGAGAAAACATAATACTCAGTGAGAAAAGGATTGAGGGATATCCCCTTCTTCCAATTCTTTCTACACCACCTGGGGCTTTCCATCCCAATTGAGTTATCTCTAAGGCCTCAATGCCTTTTAATCCTATGAACCTATTACACAATTCAGGGTTCTTAGGGCGAGAAAAGTGTTCCTCATTTTCTCCCCCTTTACTTATGCAATCTACTTCTTGTTGTGACCTTTCTTCTCTTTTCTTGAGCAACCTTGATTAGGATCATCCTAACTCTTAGGAAACTTCATCATGCTTTAATAGAAAATCATTTTGTCCATAATCAATCATGAACCCATGCATCCTGCATGCAACTTCCCTATTGCATATCCTCCACCATCTGTGATAGCCTCAACCTTGAGTTGGCTTTAGCTGGGTACCAAATATTTCATAAGGAATATAAACATGAATCTTTTTCACGCATCCAAATTATGTATCCACATATATTCTAGTTTTTTTAACTTACATCCATGGTGTGCTTAACCATATGCATAATCATAAGCCTGTGTCTAGCTGTCGTGGGTATATTTCATAGCCTACATACATCTCTACTTTAAAATTAGTCAACTCATGATTGTTCAAAATCATTCTCATGTGACCCTTAAAGGAAGAATCATTTGCCTCTTATCATGATAACAAAACATCCTTGCTCGTCCACTCTTTCTTCTATTTATACTAGTCTTTCTTGAGGGAATATAACACATTCCCTTTAAGCTATCATTCAAAACATAAATTTCATGACTCTTCAAAACAGAGTCAACCATGCATCCATGGTATTCACTTAATATTGGAAAGTGCAATTCTTGCCTTACATATCACTCATCAAGGAAGCCATATTGTGCATTTAGTATACATTTATCCTTACATCATGCATGTGCATCACTTGCAAATTTAATATCTTTCATACCTAATTGGTATTAATATCAGTCTTAATGTCAAGAAGCCTCACAATGCATTAACCCATGCATTCAAACACATACAAACCTAACCAAACATTCATCATGCAAGCTCATTGCTTGCACCCTTTCCATGTCATACATGCACATGGACATATCATACTTCTATATCCTTCTCCAAAGGATATTCAAATCATTCTTATTATAAGTCTCATAGGAACACTCAACACTGAGCTTCCCTCTCAGCTGAGAGCTTGCAATCATATTATTCTCGTAAGTATGTATGCACATATTTGTATATATGCAGGTGAATCTCTTGCACCTATTTATTCACCTTGATAATTTAGTTTTATCGTTAGTGTTCTTTAGTTAAATATTATGGTCACCTACATGACTAATCTCATAGTCATAGCTCATATTGACGTTTCCCTCTCTTCATAATAATAAACAAAGGTTACCTTTCTCTCTTCCGTATGATAACAACTAGCAAGAACACACTCTTGCCTTAATTTACATAGATCATTACCCAACTTATAAATACAATATGGGAAATTAAAACCATGCCCAAGGTATCATGGCAGCCAATCTAGCTTCCAGCTATATCTATATGGCTACCATCCACCACTGGATGTCAATATTACCCATTGGGCTTCTAGAAGTGCCCCAACACTTCCTTTACTACATTCAGGATCAACATTTAATCAACCATTCTACCTTAATTATAATAAATTTTTAATGACTAATAACATTTGTACTATTCCCTTAAAGCCCAATGCAATTTCGAGTTATGTTACTTACTAAGTATTCTGGTTTTGAAATCCAGAGTATCTTTAGGTCATAATCAGTCTTAACCATTACACCTAGAATTATTCCTTCTATTCAACAACAGTCAGGGATGGAGGCCACTCTCCTCCTCCCACAAGAACTCTGAAAGATTAGTTTCCTATCCACCAAGAAAGGGAGGCTGCTATGATGTCTCACTCAATCATTCTATATTTCTACATCTTCGTTTATTAGCTTGAATAGAAAAACCTTGCCCAACAATTCCTATACCTAGAAAAAAAAAATTGTTTCTCAGTTCTCTTCGAAACTCAAGGGTTGTGCATGCTCTCCCTTTTCAGAGAATGGTCACTAGACTCATTCCTCTGATCATGAGGGGTTATACACATATACAAGGTTTAACCCTTCATTAAATTAGTAATTATTACCGCTATGGATCCCTTCCATCCATTCACATCCAAGTCTTGATATTAGTTCCCTTCAACATTATCCCACTCCTATATGGTCAACTATCATTTCCCAAAGAAATGATAGGATTCCTTTCTCACATACTAGCATGATGCAATCTCTTTGGGTAAAATCCCAACTGTGTTTTAATCTACATCCTTCTACTCAAGGAATTTATCCAGAAAATTTATGTTGGGCAGTAATATTATCCACATGCTCATCCTAGCCTTGGTAATACAACCTTATGTATGTGAAACAACACATACAATTGCAGAGTGAAGTCGGCCTCTTTATTTGGGAACATTAGAAACATACTGTCCAAATTTCCAAACCATCTATCAGCAGTAAAATATCTCATTCCTCTCTTCATTAGAGGTTTACTAAGCTTATCAGGAATGGGGTAAGAGAGGGTGTTACCCCTTAAATTACTCCAAAAATATTCTCATATAACTCGTAAATGATCCCAAGCAGGCCAAGTGTTGTTGTCATGCTCTGATACCAATTTGTAACACACTCGACCCCTAGATTCTATTTTAAGGGGTGGGGCATCATAATTTTGTTTTCCTTAAATCTCTCTCTCAGTTCTCCTTTCTCCAAAGTCTAGGTTCTTCCAAACCCGAGGGCTCTTTCCTGGCCCCTTTGAATAATTTGAACAATCGGTGCTAGCTTTCCAGGATAGGCCCATTCCTACATACGAACTTGACATCGTGACTAGACGCCTATTTCGGTGCTTTGAAGCTTCAGACGTTTTCAACTTGTGACACCAAAAATATCTGAAGTGTAATCCTTCCGAAGTGTCAAATCTTTTGACACGCGCCCTTATCTATTCAATGGTCCTGATGGAATCTAACACTTCAGCCTTCGAGATTTCTCCATCCACATGACCCCAAATGATCCAAAGTGGTTATCCTCTAAAATGAAGGATCTGCTGACACCTGTACTCTACTGACGAACAACTCCAATGAACTCTGGCCTTCAGGAATCCTCGTTCCTTCACACTTCTATTCTCTTGGAGTCAGTCAGCACCATGCGGACCACAACCTAGATCTGACGGTCCAAGGGTACCCACATAACCCTAGAGATCTACAACTCGTAACTTCCACTCAAGGGTCCCTTGGGTCCCATTGTTAGGCCATTCCTAGAGGGGTATCTATCATCCCAAGACACACCAATAATAGTACGTGACACCTACCTCAGGTAACCGATGTTCCTTTACCTTGCCACAAGGTTGCCATAATTGATAGCGCCATCACTTGACATGTAGGCCCCCACGTGCTCTCGACATGATACAAGTGTCTCCATGATTGAACGATCAAGAAGGGTCCTGAAGGATCCTTATATCCATGGTCCACATTATGTCACAAGGGGGGTTTTGATGTTACAATACCCCTATCCTCCCGAAGTAGTCAACGTCAGGATGGCTATATCATAGATGTGATGGTTGGGTTAACTCCTAGGAATCCTCATATCTACGACCTATATTAACTTAGAGACTTCGTGACTTCGTAGGATTCACCTTGTGTACGACGAATGTGCCCAATTCACCGGACCCGCGAAGTCTAAAGGACTCGAAGGAATAATACCCACGCTCCTTCTCCATATATGACGATCATGAAGAACTTTGGCTCCTCCCAAAATAATCTCATCCATTTGTCTTCCAAATGAAAGGATCGTCCCTTTTGAGAATTGAATCTCACTATCCTTCCTGAGCTTTGTCAGCTCTAAAATACTTAGGCACTTTGTGCTATTCCTCCTAAACTTAACACTTGAAGGGATTCTTCTGTGCACCCCTTGCGCTCATTCATCAAATCTATAACTTAAGAGGTTCTCGTACTTTTTCTATCTCACAGAGAATTTGTGCATACATGCACTACCTCTCCTGATCTTAATAGACTCCTTCCTCCATGAGACTCAAAACGAATGGGAGTGTCGACATGCACACACAAAACTATGCCCAAGTTCGACAAACACACATTTCATTTATTTTAACTCAAGCCACCATAGGGCTTAGACATTTACGTGTAAATTTCATATGATTCCTTACTTTCTTAAATACACAATCAGGAAGAATTAAAGGGATACAATATAACCATTAAGAAAACATGCACATCCCTGAAACATTCATAGGATATCCAACTTTAATATACAGTTACAGTTCAATCACACATGATAAGAGAATACTTATCTATTACAGGTTGCAGCCAACTAACTAACTATTGGTGTGCACCTTTCCACCCAACCATAGGCTTAGAGGCATTCATTATTATCCCTCTGGCCACCCTCGTGCCAAGACATGATATCCCTAGGGAATTTATGCCAATTATCAACGATCCTTTCTCTTTCACATAGTCTACCAGGTTTATGAGATGATTCCTCAACATCAAGCTCACGACCTTCTACTCAGGTCCTATTATCTTCCTCCACTCAGAGATTTCTCTCTCTGCCACGGCCTCGACGAGGTTTATCAGATGATTTATATGAATAAAGATCATAGCCTTCTCTCATTCTCTGCTCTTCTCTTTATTTCCTTATGTGCCTTGTATGCACCTCTCTGTTATCACGTTCCTTCTGTCAGAAGGAAAGCTCAAGTCAGTCTGGGTCTATAGGACCTTGTGGTACTTTGGGCTGACCTTCTGTAGCTATACCATGATTCCATTCATGGGGGTGGTTGATGGTTCAACAACTGGTCATTTCTTCATTAACTGATTCCTCCTTGGGAACCGGAGGAGGTTTGTTATCCTCAACAAGGGAAATTTAGCGTCATTTGATATAATGAACCATCTCTTATAGTTTTCACATTCCTTCCTCTAGTGATATCATGGCTAGTACTTTTAAGGATTCACCCCACAGTCAGTTATTTTCAATTCAAACAATAATACATTTACACTTTTTCCATTCCACAACATGGTAATCCTAATTAATGATTAATTACAAGTTGGGGGAAACATGGGTGTTACAAGTGCCAACTGGGAGTGTCAGTGTGAAGACACGTGTCAAAATTTGATTAGTTGAATAGATTGGATGTGAGTCTAGCTGGTTCAAAGTTGACTATTTTTTTGGAGCATGACTCTGAAGGATTCATACTACTCTATCGAGGCATTGAAGTGTGACCCCAATGGAGGGTAGATCTTGACCATATATATGTGAATGAGGGAGATGTGATGGAACCCATTGATCTACAGTAGGATTTTCCTGAGCTAAGAGGTGAACTGTTAAGGTCATGGATGACATGGCTTGCTGGTAAGGCTAGGGTGGCCCTTAAGTTCCAAATGGATCTCAAACATCGGTCAGGATATTGTGATGTGCATATACGATGTGCATCGAGGAGAAGGGAATATTCCTTGATACCTTGAGTTCATATCAATGGAACTACTTGAACCTTATGAATGCCAAACATATGGTATCAAAATGGATTATTATTTGATACCATATCCGTCGAAGGTAAGTGATGAGTGTGCTAGAAGAAAGTCTGAGTGATAACGATGGTAGGCCTACGTGGATTGGAATTTCCCCATGACAAGTTAGACAGGCACTACATCAGTTCTACGTTGTCGCCATGTTAGACAACATGTGTGATTATGTGTACATGGATGCCACTTGTAAGTGGAATGGAGGTAAAAATACCAAGAACTTCAGAAGCTCATAATTTGTTAGGGACCTAACCCCTCAAGTAGGTAGAACAATATATTCGGATGTAATAAAGGTCAATATTAGTAAGGGCTTGCAATAAGGTAGAATAAGTTGAATGTAAGAAGACCTAATAGAAGCTTCTACTTCTAGAAGGATCTTCCTCTATATGGTTCTTGTGATAGACATATTTAGTATAAATAGGAGTCGAGGGTATGAGAACCCTAGCTTGGATATTATTGTAATAGAGCTATGCTCGACTAGAGGTTTCCCCCTCGAAGAGGCAAGTGAACATTTCTCTCAGAATCAAAGTTCTCTTTCTGGTGTTATTCTGATATCATTTCAGTGTTATTGTGGTGTTGTTTTGCTTATATTGTTGTTTATCTGCCATTTCTAGCATTTTATTTCTGTTCTGTATACTTTTTATATATGGAATATTACAAGTGGTATCAGATCACTTTCCTTGGCAGAAAATTGTGGGTTAATTTTTTTCAGGGTAGATATGTATTCCAACGTCTTTAAGATACAAAGATCTATCGTTACATGCATAAACCCATGGTTGAGGGATTCATACACACAGGAAATACAAGTGGTTATTAAGCGCACATTTTTTGGCCACCCTTGTCACCCCTGTTGGTACCCCTTCGAGTGGTAGTGCATCAGACAACACCTGTATATGGATCGAACTAGATTTCTTGAAGCCCTATTTAGATAAACTGATTGACTGCCTGACTGCTATAGTGTCACTGAGAACAACACTCAGGAAGATACTCTCTAGTACCCATGGGTAGTCGGGTAGTACAACTAAGGGAATGGTCTAGCCTCCTTAGTTGGTTCCTGATATATTGGGCCGAGTACTACTATTGGACCCCACACGTATATCAAAGAGATATAGCACAGGGCAAACCCTTGTCTATAGAACCCTTGAATACCTAACCCTTGGGGATGGAAATATAAGATAAAACATACAAGATCTATTGCCGCGCAATTATGTTCAAGTTGCAAAATCACTACACATTTCTTTATGGTTAAGCATTTGGTCAT
>SNQJ01S0005789.1:70080-87288 GCA_010110895.2 Picea sitchensis
TTTGCGCCATTATTTGAGACCTATTCCATTAGATTTATCTCTTCACCCTTATCACATTCATACCTATCATTTTTTAGCAAAAGTTTTGACCTCATCCCCCCTTTTTGGTTCCCTCGTCATCATGGCCCATACCCGTAGCCAAGACTTGGAAGCTCACTTCAATACCTTGCAATCTAATTTCACAGAGACCCAATTAGAAGTGAGACAATTCAGTGCCAATATTTCCACCATCAATCAAAATATGTATTCCTCCATCGTCGTATCAATCACCGAACTCAAATAAGACCTCAAACAAGACATGACTACCCATATTGAATCTGTCATTTCGATTATCTACACCAAGTTGCATATCCTTGCAGATCCCCCTTTATCTGACCCACCTTTCCATACCGAAGCTGAAACTTCCTCTCATTCCCATAATTTTCATCCCTAGCACTTTCAATGTGACCTACGCCTCCCGCGAGTAGATGTGACCAAATTTGATGGCTCAGATCCCACTGGTTGGGTAACTCAAATGGAACATTATTTCTCTTTGTACAACATTACAGATGATTTGGCCAAACTCTAGTATGGTGTTCTCCATCTAGATCAAGAACGTTGGCAATGGTGGTAATGGAGAAAAACTACCCATCAAGGGTATGTTGCATGGACACACTTTGTGGTATATCTTTATGAACAATTTGACAGTGACACCAACCATTTAGGCCGTTTGAAAAAGTTAAAACAATTTGGAATAGTGGAAGACTTTATAGCTTCTTTTGAGCGACTGACTTTTCGTACAGAGGGCATGTCTGATGATTTTTTCCAAGAATGTTTTTATCAGTGGCCTCAAGGATGATATTCGTGCCCATATCCTCATGGCTCAGCCTCAGAGTTGGGTGGAGGCTACTAAAAGAGATAAGGAAGCACAATAGGTTGTCTCTTCTAAAAAATGGAAACCCTCATTTATTCCTCGCACTAAACCAATAAATCCCACTACTCCTTCTGCTCCACTAAAGATCCAAAAATTAACCAAGGTTGAAATGGATGAACACCAACTCAAAGGCCTTTGTTATAATTGTGATGACAAAAAAAATTTGGGCAACAAGTGTAAGGAACAAAATATTTTTATGGCCATCTCGGAGGATATTTCGGAAGAGGATGTTGAAACTCCCCCTGTGTCTGAGTCACCTGAACCCACTAACATAACCCCTCCCTCAGAACCTCCCGAAGTAGAACCGATCATTTACCTAAATTCTCTCACTAGATTCTCTGCTCCTCAAACCCTCAATCTAATTGGTTACATCAAGCATAGGAAGGTCATTATTCTTGTTGATAGTGGAAGCGCCCATAATTTTATTCATCGCTGCATTGCCCAAGAAACTCATTACTATATCCATGCAGTCAATAATTTTCAAATCATGATTTCCAATGGTGGCTCCATGAAATGTGGAGTGTTGTGAAAATGTGCATCTCCAAACTGGTGACGACCACATGAAATCTCATATGTTTTCTATCAACATGGGTTGTTGTGACATTGTGTTGGGTGCAGACTGGCTAAGGATTTTGGGTCCCATTCTCATGGATTTTAAGGAATTAACCATGCAATTCGACTAGAAGGGCCAACAATATAATTTCCAAGGCATCATCGTCAGTTCACCTGAGATCATTAGTTCCCATCGCATGGAAAATCTGCTCAAAAAAGGTCATTGTGGTATTATTTCCCAACTCCATGCCATACAAGAAACTAAGACACCCTCTGTGCTGCAAGACCTCCAATCCATCCTCTCTAAACATAAATTGACCTTTTCCACTCCCCAGGGACTCCCTCCTTCCTGTGGTGTTCATGATCATTCCATTCCCCTTGTACCAGGAAGCCTTCCTCCCAATATCCGTCCCTATCGACACCCATTTTCCAAAAAATATGAAATTGAGAAAATGGTTTAAGAACTTCTTAATCTAGACATTATCAGCCCTAGTACGAGCCCCTAATTTTTTCCTGTGGTCATGTTCCTGAATAAATAATGTTCTTGGCACATGTGCCCTGACTTCTGCGCCCTAAAAAAACTCACCATTAAATAAAAAGTTCCCATTCCTTTCATTGATGACCTCTTGGATGAATTGAGTGGTGCCCAATTCTTTACTGAACTTGATCTTCATTCTGGCTACCACCAGATATGTATGAAAGAGGTAGACATTCCTAATCCTTCCTTTAGAACTCATGAGGGCCACTATGAGTTTTTGGTCATGCCCTTTGGCTTGTGTAATGCTCCCTCCACCTTCCAAAGCCTCATGAATCATGTCTTCCGTCATTTTCTCCATCATTTTGTCTTAGTTTTCTTTGATGATATCCTCATCTATAGAAAAACCTGGACAAACCATCTTTCTCAGGTGGATCAAGTTCTCCATCTACTCTCTCAACACCAACGTTTCCCGAAACAGTCTAAATGTGCTTTTGGCGCCTCAGAAGTTGAGTAATTGGGTCATCTTGTTGGCAAGGATGATGTCAGGGTGGATCCTAAAAGGATTGAATCTATGAAAGACTAGCCTCACCCAAAGACTCTCAAAATCTTGCGTGGATTTCTGGGCTTAACAGGTTATTATCGCAAGTTTGTTAAGAATTATGGAAAGATTGCAATGCCTCTCACTGCACTCCTTAAAAATAATTCTTTCACTTGGACTCCAACAACTGCTCATGCTTTTCAAACCTTGAAGATGGACATGTGCACCACTCCAGTCCCAACCCTTCCTGATTTCACAAAGAACTTTGTCCTGGAATGTGATTCTTCAGGGAAAGGAATTGGCGTTGTCCTTATGCAAGAGAGTCGACCTTGGGTCTTTACCAGCAAACAACCGTCTGAACAAAATTTGGGTAAATCAATCTATGAAAACGAAATATTGACTATTCTTCATATCGTTGATCTGTGGTGCCCTTATCTATTGGGGAAACGCTTCCAAATTAAGACAGATCATCAGAGCCTCAAGTATTTTCTGGAGCAACGCATTTCCTCCCTAGAGAAACAAAAATGGGTGACTAAGATATTTGGATATGATTATGAGATAATTTACAAGAAAGGAAAAGGCAATGTGGTTGCGGATGCACTTTCCCGAAAATATGAACATGAAGGATCTCTTTTTTCTCTCTCCTTCATTGTACCATATTGGCTCCATGTTGTTCACCAGAAATGACTACATGATCCCAAAAGTTCACATCTGATACAAAAATTGCAGTCCAATTCTCCAGTTTTCCTAGGGTACTCTTGGCTCCATGATGAACTTCGATGCAAAGGTCGTTTGTATTTAAGTAAACAATCAAAACTTAAATCCAAGATACTTTCTGAGCTTCATGCTACACCCATAGCTGGGCACTCTGGGTTTACCAAAACCTATGATAGGGTCAAATGCTATTTTTTCTGGGATGGTATGAAACAAGATGCTCATAATTTTTTTGCTGAATGTGATGTGTGTCAACGTAACAAGGGAGAAACAATCAAATCTCCTGGTACACTACAACCACTTCCAATTCCACCTATTATTTGGAGGGATATCTCTATGGATTTTATTACAGGATTACCTAAATTGAGAAATAAATTAGTCATCATGGTGGTAGTGGACCGCCTTTCCAATTATGCTCATTTATGTTCTCTTCAACACCCATTTACAACATCCACAGTGGCTCAAATTTTCATGGATCAGGTCTTCAAGCTTCATGGCATGCCACATTCTATTATTTCTGATCGTGATCCAACTTTCACCAGCAATTTTTGGCAAGAACTGTTCAAGCTATAAGGAACCCAATTGAATCTCATCACAACTTATCATCCCCAGACTAGTGGTGAAACTGAAGTTGTCAACAAGTGTTTGGAAACATATTTGAGGTGTTTTGCATCGGAAAATCAAAATTAGTGGGCTCAATGGTTACCCCTACCTGAATGGTGGTACACCACTTCATACCATACAACTACCTACATGCATCCTTTTGAAGCCTTATATGGACAAAATCCACCTTCAGTTCTCTCATATTTACCAGGTGTCTCGAAGGTCCAGGCGATTGACCAAACACTTACAGTTTGTGAGGCTATTCTCCATACCTTCAAAGAGAATTTGGTCATGGCCCAGAATCACATGAAGAAACAAGCAGATCAAGGTTGCTCTGAACATCAATTTGCAGAAGGGGATCAGGTGTTTCTTCGAATGCAACCTTACAAGAAAAATTCCCACAAGGTCGTCCATTGTCAAAAGCGGGCGCCCAAATTTTATGGTCCTTATACCATTCTCAAGTGTGTGGGATAGGTGGCCTATCAATTAACTTTGCCTAGTCATTATAAGATACATCCTATTTTTCATGTTTCATGCTTAAAGAAGGTGATTGGAATTAAGTGCCAAACTCAAACCAACCTTCCCGAGTTGGACGAAGAAGGATCCATTTGGCTACAACCACAAGCAGTTTTGGACCAGCATGAGCATTGCTTGCGTCAATGAACCATCAAGGAAGTGTTAGTCCAGTGGAAAGATACAACTCCAACAAATGCCACTTGGGAACCAGCTAACATTCTGCAATAATTTCCACATCTCAATCCTTGAGGACAAGGCTGTTTTTAAGGAGGGGGACATGTTAGGGACCTAACCACTCAATTAGGTAGAACAATATATTCAAATGTAATAAAGGTCAATATTAATAAGGCCTTGAAATAAGGTAGACTAAGTCGAATGTAAGAAGACCTAATATAATCTTCTGCTTCTAGAAGGATCTTCCTCTAAATGGTTCTTTTGATAGACATATTTAGTATAAATAAGAGTCAAGGGTATGAGAACCCTAGCTTGGATATTATTGTAATAAATCTCTGCTCGACTGGAGCTTCCCCCTCAAATATGCAAGTGAACATTTCTCTCAGAATCAAAGTGCTCTGTCTGGTATTATTCTAATATCATTTTAGTGTTTTTGTGGTGTTGTTCTAGTTATATTGTTGTTTATCTGCCATTTCTAGCATTTTATTTATGTTCTGCATACTTTTTATATTTGGAATATTACATAATTTTCATTCTAGATCTCAGTTTTGAGTGAAATTACCGTCATTGGAAATCTCTTAATGAGTATAAGACAATGGAGATGTGAGAGAAAGGATTTGAGATAGTCGAGAAAAGTGAAAATTATAATTCCTCATCCCTTAAAAGGACACTTAGGGGTTGGGTGTGCTACAATGAAATCCTCTTCTTGAGCCCAATCTAAGGAAATAATAGTTGTATTAGTTTTCTTGAGAAAGATGTACTCTCTTGCAATTAGTTTGATCTCATAGATATTTTCATCATATTTCTCTTCACAAAAATTGCACCAGGTTCTTTAAAGCATAGCCTTAGGCTAAAAGTTATTAGTTCGATTCCTAAAGGAAGCCTAGGTATAAGTTTCAGCTGGAGCAGAGGTACAAGTCACCCCTTTTATTTCAAAATAAATCATTCGATTACTCATATCTTGAACCAGTTGTAATACAATTGACATAGCATTTTGTTTGGCAAAGTCCTCAACAAGAAGCCATATTCTTTCCAACTATTCCTCAAATTTGAAACAAGTATGTAATGCAGATCCCATACTATTAGCATTCTTCTTCTCTAGACTATGATGATAGGTAGAAGGAATTCTGTTATAATAGTGCATTAATGCAACTTGATTATGAGGTATAATCATTTCTAGAATTTGATTGTATAATTTGGTGAAACACAAATTGAAATATTTAATATTCTCACCTTTATTATATTAGACAATATTGTTGTAATCTCTAAGAAAATTTGTTGGACTTTGAGGTTGTCCATAGGTTGATTTAAACCAATACGATAATTCATCCCAAGTTGTGAATATCTTGGGTGATAATTCAAAGAAATCAACCACATCCTTTCCTTCCAAAGAATTGACAAAAAATCTCATACAAGTATCATTTTCATTTGCTCCAATATTATGGCATACATTTGAAAAATCAATTCAATGTTCATTAACTGAAATAGTGTCATTACCATAAAATTTTGGCCAATGATCTTTGAATTATGCAAAAGGTGTAGTAGTTGGGGTCAAATCTAAGGGATACGACACATATCACAGAGTAGCATTTTCATCCTCAAATTTGAATAAACCATATTGTTTGATGAATTTAGTAGGATTTGTGGTTGACACGACAAGATTGTAGTGAATACACATGCTTCCGATTAGAGAAGAAGTTGTGTCTTGTGAAGAAGTGGATCCACCTAAGTCACTAGAATCACTGAAAAAAGTCATTGTGGGTTGCCTGGGAGGAAAGGATATTGAAATAATTTTTACTTCAGATGAAGAATCTAAAATATATCTTCTAAGCCTTGGCTGAATATTCTCTAAGACTTCCTTCTTCGTTCTTATTTCAAAGAAATGATCGAATTCAATAGATTGGCCTCTTAACCATATTGACATAAGATATTGGGTGGTAATAAGAAAACAATTTATTGAGGAGGCCTATTTTGAGCATGCCTTTGAAGGAATTCTCTTTGATCTTGAATTTCAATATTGTTGGCTATAGTCTCCCAAGAATGTTCAAGTTCTTCGAAGGTATGTGAAGTTTCAAGAATAAAATCAAAGAGGCATGATGTGATACTTCTTTGGTTAGGAAACCTCAAGTTAGGTTTTTGTAGGACATGCAAATTCATTAATCAAAAGAATAGAAAAAAGTAAACAAAGAAAAAGAACTATAGAGTAAAATATACTCCCCAGTACGGTTGCCAAATAAATGTTGAGGTGAGGAATGACTATATCCTCACTCAAGAATTTTTGAATCTCACTAGGCTATATGAGATAGACGATATTGTTACCCTGGACTTATATCCTATTAAAAAATATCAATCATCCCTCAAGAAAAATGTTCTTGGGCCTAATGCTATAATCAAATTTGTATGGTTTGTTGTAAAATACAATTTTAAAAAAGAAAAATTTCTTGTAAATGAAGTTTATAAAATTTAAATGAATAAATACAAGATAACACACGTCTAAAAATTAGTACACAACAAGTCTCAAATTGAGAAGAAATCATAAATTTATTTTATTGATATCTTTTCTAAGTTACAACCAAGTTTCTCTTTACAAACCCCTACGAGGATTTGAACCATAATTAAACTTAGAAGACTAATTTGGAATTATAAATCATACAAAGAAAACGGTTGTCTAGAAGAAAAAGCCTAAGAATGAAAATAAACTGGATCAATCCAAGCTACAAGAACATCATATTCTTAACTATGCAAAATAGCCTTAATCGACACTGAAACTGAATTCAAAAATTCTAATCAAACTAAACAAACTATCAAGATGAATGAATAACCTTTTGAAGCATGTCAAAAGTCTATTCTTCCAAGTCCTTTATTTTTTTTAACTTTAGAGTAACCATGTTGTCAACAAGAGGACTTCGCTCTCAAGAAACTCAGAAATGAATGAATGAAAAATAATTCTCACTTGAGGCAAGATAAACATTATCATAAATATCTCTCACTTTATTTTCTCATATCTTCTTTGTCCTTGCTCTCTTCCTTTTGTTCTTCAAATAGTAGTTCAAGTGGTTCAATCAAATTTTGTTACTAAAGTTAAATAAATTTAGTTAATATAGGATAAATTTATTTATGATAAGGGTAAATAATATTAATAATATATAATAATTAATAGGTGGGGCCCCTATGTATTTACTTCTTTTATTTTCAACATTTCGAATATTCCTTATAACTCCACAATAATTCAACAATATAAAAATTAGCATTATGAAGCATAAACCACTAATTCAAAATATCACATCAACATCTACTTGTATCTCCAAAAATAACATGATATTTGAGTGTTCAAAATAAAATCCATGAATCTGTTGTCTATCCAAAAATAGTATCAAAGTCAAAGTCACTATTCTAAGACAAAGTCAAAATAATCCAGGGAACTTCTTCTTAAAGAATTATTCCCTTTCTTTGATAAAGTATTCATATTGAGACTTCTTCTCTTCAAGCTTCTCTATTTATGGATGCATATCATGCGGACTGATTTCTCTCTTTCTACTATTCTCTTCTGTTGATTCTAGTTTAGAGTGGGAATATGAAGAGTATTTTTCAGTGCTAAGGGGGGTGACTTTTTTCTTTCCTCTATCCAATTGGGAATCATGAGGGGAATATTTGTGTTCTTATGGAGGAAGTGAGTGATCCATAGAACCAGATAAAAAAATAGGTGATGTTGTATGAATAGGATGTGGGGGAGGAATCAAGGCATCATTTGGACATTGAGAAATACCAGAGGGAGGCTTCACAATTTTATTACCCCATCCATCATTTTTTGGCTGAACATAGGACATAGGTTCATGCACAATATTAGGATGTGGTTGAAAAATCACATTGAGAAGAGATAGAGGTTGGGGCAAAGTGGGTTGTCCCCCAAGGTTCAAGTGACATGTTTGAATCAACTAATTAAATTATTCATAATCGACGTCGAAATGTATCAAAAACCTCATCTTATTGTGCCTCCTAGGTTTCCACAATACATTAGGAATCCTTCCCCTTCTTCCTCTATATCCCCTATTGTCTCTATTTCCACGTCTAGTTCTACCTCTACTGCAAAAACTCATATGTATGCCACCAACATTTCATTAGTGAAAGAATTCTTAAAGTGAGATACAATTCAACAACAACAAACATCAATTACAATTTGTTAAAAATGACTGAACTATGTCTCTGAGAAACATAGTCATCAAGCATAAAATGGGAAGATGAACAGGGCAAGTGAAATTAAGGAAGAAAATTCATTTCAATGAAAATCCAACTTTCTATTTCCTTTCATTTGAAATATGAACTAAAAATTCTTTTGCATACGTATATGCCTCTTTTCTTTTAAAACATGAATGGGGAAGTGCATGAGAAATGATATTTTTATGATAGTGATATTTGATAAAGGTGTGTAATTTGTGAAAAATGATAGTATGGTAGGGATATATGACAAACATTGTTCAATATTTTAACACTATCAACCATGCCTGTACATCTTCAATTATAAAAGCAGTTATCTTTCAAATCATTTTCAAACCATATTTTTACATGTTGTAAATAGATATGATGCTTTTTCTATCATGTTGCTCAAACCATTCTTGTCATTCAAAACTATAGGTCACATATATTACAATTTGTCTTAGTTATATGGAAAAGGGAGAGAAACATGTAAAATGGATTTTTTATGAGTGGGATTAAGGGATATTAACTTATGTAAAAGGAAATACATGGGGGGAATGTGAAATCCATATAAAAACCCGTTAAAAAGACTGAGCCATTATCTTTTTTATGCCTTTTGAAAAACATTCTTTTGACTGGACAACATCTTCCATCACAATATATGATTTTATAAAACCCAACAAGTTCTAACTCATAATTGCTATCCAATTAGGGATGTGAAATAATAACAATATGAGGCCATGTGTGAAATCTTATATGAAAATAAATAAAGTCGAGGCAACAAACAAGTAGAACCTTTTATCAAGTCCAAATTACTTATGAGAGATGAGGCCCAATGCTTTATACCAAACAGAGCTTGACCCTTCTCATAACAAAAAAAACTCATGTCTAACTTTTGTATTGAAAACTAGGCATAATAAAAAATGAGAATGTACCCTTGATAGGATCGATGCATATTTACATATATTTTGCATACTTTAGTTCAAGTTAACTTGGGGTTGAATCTCTACTTGCATGAACAACATAGAAGGGGTTTGAACCATTTATTCATTACGAAAATATGATCCCAGCTTCGAACTTGAGTTGAGGAAGAATGACCTAGATGAAAATAACCATGTAAAGACCGACTGATAGTGTGACTTTAAACCTTTAGAAGACCGGGCATATTCAAAACTCACAATCACTACTTCACATAACTAAATATTATCATCCTTCCACGAGGATTAAGTTGGGTTTTAATTCCATATATACTTGGTATAAAATGATAATATATATGACCCATTATCTTTAGTCAACAGAGCTTGAGTGTTTAAACAAATGGACTAATTTGAGTTTGAATCCTTGTTTTTTAACATATAGTAATAATGGGTTTAACCCTT
Source organism: Picea sitchensis (assembly GCA_010110895.2). Classification (NCBI taxonomy): domain Eukaryota; kingdom Viridiplantae; phylum Streptophyta; class Pinopsida; order Pinales; family Pinaceae; genus Picea; species Picea sitchensis. Next base: position 80,142 of record SNQJ01S0005789.1, read on the forward strand.
ATTGAAATGAACTTGAAGAACTAACAACACATAACAACTCTATATGTTGGAATATTGGTTGTTGTCATTGATGTCAACCCTAGTCATTGGTTTTGGACCGCAAGATTGATGAAGGTATTTGGACATGAAGGAAAATGCACATGAAGATACAACACCCATGGATGGATAGTATAAATCATGTTGTTTCCGGTGGTATGTGGAACGTCACATGGATCATCATGGTTGAGGAGAAATGAATTTTTGAAGATGACAAAGTGAATTGAAGAAGGAAGTACATGTAGGCCCTGAATGAGCCCACGAAGATAATAATTAAAAGAAAATAATTAAAAATAAGAAAGTGTCAGGGTGGCCCTAATGTTAAAAGAGAGTGACATAAATGGTATAAAAAAATATCCACATTATACGATACATTTTGATACACAAGTCAATTTCATAGGAAATCAGAAGTAAATAAGGCGGGATTTCAAGGGAGGGATGAAGTCTTTTACAGGTGATGTGTTCTAAGGTATGTTATTCCAGGTCATCTTACTATTTTCACTATACCGTTTTTTCTACAACTATTCCCGGATGGTGGAATTTCTATGTTATTGATAAGACATGTCAAGAAGGTACCTTGGTAAAAGTTTCAGCTCTTTATTCACGATAATTATGGAATACACTATGTGGAAGATAGGGTTTGAGACAAGTCCTGAAACTAGTCAAAAGCAAACATGTGGGCTACAGGTAAAATAGTCATAGCATATTCATAGAGAGATCAAAATGATGTGGAACAAATTTCATTAGAAGAGGACATAATGGATTTCTTGTGTGTGATTTTCAGAATCTGATATCAAATATTTATTGAGAGGCGGAACATTCTATACAAGTTCACTCTCCTAGATAAACCATAATTGAATAAAGGTCTACCATTCTTTCCTATAACTTCCTTTTGGGATTGAAGGGAGTGAAACTTGGAGATGTTTCAAAAATAGAATTAATTAATATTATCTATAGGATCTTAGTATTCCAATAATTGAATAATTCGCGAGAAGAAGTTCGAGGAAGCATTATCAAGTTCTATGTGATGGTTGATTGATGGTGATGATTTAATGTAAAGTTTATTATCTCTCATGTGCTTGGGTGGAAGGAAAGGATGGAGAGTTAAACCCTCTCTTGATATTGGAGGATTGTATCTTCCTCTTGGAGGTTTATCCCTCTCCTTACATTTGGAAGTTGGCAGCTGCAGCGAAAAATCATACTATAAATGCATGATGTATGTCCCATAGTATATAGATATGGTCTCTTTCTAAAATAATATTCAATGGGTTTGGGGTGGGTTGGGTTGGCTTGGATTAGATCATTGGTATAAGTGACAGGATTTACCTTAGAACACACTTTAACCTTTGGAAGAAGATCCTAATAATCATAAAAATGGAAGACAACATTCAAATGGGATTCCACCATTTGATAGGAGCAATTTTGAATACTAGAGTAAAAGAATGGAAACTTACATGAAATATCTTGGGTAAAATGTTTGGTTCAGTTGCTTGAGATTACAATCCTTCAAAGAAACAGACCAAGCTCACTAAGAAGCAAAAGGAATAGCAAATTGGCAATAGATACCATCTGGATGGATTGACAGATTGATGAAATCCAAGGTAGGATCATGTTCATCATGCAAAGAGATTTTAGGACAAGCACAGACCTTTATCTGAGAAGAGTGGAAGCAAATTTCCAACATCTTCGAGATTTCAATGACATGGAATTACGGTTCTTTTACTTTGATTGTGAAGAGGTAGGACATGTTGAATTTGAATGTCCCTCATCGAAGTTAAGAAAGAGATCATAATGAAGAATAATAAAATCATGAAGTAGAAATGATTCAACAAGAAGATGAGAATCTTAAAAATTGAAGCATGTTGAGATTGAAAATAGCAAAGCTCAAAGACACGAAATTGAAGCATGTTGAGATTGAAAATAGCAAGCTCAAAGACACGCATAGAAAACTAAGAAGTGAATTCGGTATTTATGAAAAGACAATTGTAAGATTAAAGAAACAATTAGAAGACTTTCAAAAACTAAGAGAAGAAACCATTTCCTTGAAAACTCTACTCGAAGAAGCAAGAAGAATAGCAAAAGTAAAGAAGGTCCAAATGATGAATAAAGAAGAAGATTGTGAGAAACTTGAACAAGAAGTTGTCTCATTGAGGAAGAGCTTAAGAAACTCTCAAGTGCCAAAAGAATTAACAAATATTGGATGCATGGGTGAAACTTCATACAAAGAAGATGCAAATACCAATAATAAGGTTGAAGAAAGAGCTACACAGATAGTTGATGAGAAGTGGACCAGGATACCAGAAAGAAGGAATGATTACAAAAGAGATGAATATCCAAGAAGACCTCCTACCTCCAGGAATCGAAGAAGCTTCAATCAGTATGAAGGAAACTACAGAAGAGTAGATCATGAACCCATATGGACTACATCACAAAGAAGGTCACTTACTCCCAGGTATCAAAATTTCTTTCTTGTTCATTATTATACTTGCAAAATTTTTAGACATAAGGCAATTAATTGTAGAATCAATGAAAGGAACAAATACGCAAGAAACATGAATGGTGTAAATAGAAGATCTGGAAATAATCGTGGATTTGTCAACAAAAGTTATAATTCATTTTACCCATTGATGGACAAAAATATTGTATGCTACAAATGAAATTATATTGGTCACAAAGAACAATATTGTAGATATATGAATGAATATGTCCCTATGCCAACCACAATATGGAGAAGGAAAGATATTCCAAACAATGAATATTTTCGAATAGAATTAACCGTTGAAGAATGTAAAGAAGAATATGAATGGTACATAGACAGTGGATGATCTTCATACATGACCGGGGATCAAGAAAAATTCATCAGCTTGAAGAGAACGGGTGGAAATGTTTCATTTGGAGATGACTCATCTGCCAAAATACTTGGAGAAGGTGTAGTAGAGCCTGGAAGAAAAAATTTAAAAGAAAAGAATGTTCTATTGATTGAAGACTTGAATCATAATCTACTCAGTGTTAGTAAAATGTGTGATCAAGGATACACTCTTACGTTTGACTCCTGAAAATGTAAAATCAGAGAAAATAACTTAGGAAGATTGGTTGAAACTACAACAAGAAGACCGAACAACATATACATCCTAGACATGAAAAAGAGAGAGAAGACATAAGCCACACAAAAGGATTCCAAGGAAGAAAAATTCCCAAAGACCAAAAATAAGGATGAAGTATTATTGAGTGCCACATGTTTAGGGGGAGCATACCCAAAGAAGAGAGCTACATTTTTCCATTAAACTCATGGGGAGCAGCCCTACCCTTTTCCATTGATGTCAAAGGAGGAGATAAATTGGGATCATGATTATAGGGGGAGCATGAGTGTTTCCATCAATGACCAAGGGGGAGATTGTTGGAAGATTGGTTGTTGTCATTGATGTCAACCCTAGTCATTGGTTTTGGTTAACAAAATCGATGAAGGTATTTGGAAATTAAGGACAATGCACATGAAGATACAACACCCATGGATGGATAATATACATCATGTTGTTTCCGGTGGTATGTGAAACGTCACATTGATCCTCATGGTTTAGGAGAAATGAATTTTTGAAGATGACAAAGTGAATTGAAGAAGGAAGTACATGTAGGCCCTGAAGATAATTAAAGAAAAGAATTAGAAAATAAGAAAGTGTCAGGTCGGCCCTAATGTTAAAAGAAAGTGAAATAAATGGTATAAATAAATATCATTATACATTAATTTGATACGCAAGTCAAATTTCATAGGAAATTAGAAGTAAAGAAGGCCGGATTTCAAGGGAGGATGAAGTCTTTTGGTGATGTGTTCTAAGGTATGTTATTTTCAGGTCATCTTACCATTTTTGCTATAATTTGTTTTCTAGAATGATTCAGATGGTGAAATTGCTATGGTATTGAGAATACATGTCAAGGTACCTATGGTAAAATTTTCATCTCTTGATTCTCTATAATTATGGAGACACACTCTGTGGAAGATAGGGTTTTTGACTAGTCCTGAAGCTAGTCAATAAACAGGTGTTCCATGTAAAACAATCATAACTTCTTCATAGAGAATCAAAATTATGTAGGAAAAATTTCATTGGAAATAGTACAGAATTTAATTTCTTTTGTGCGAGTTTCGGAATCTTATGTTAAATATTGAGCGTGGGGAATTCTGTACAAGTTAGGTCTCCTAAATAAACCATAATTGAATAAGGTCTACCATTATTTCTATAACTTCCTTTTGGGGAGGACTCAAGGAGTGAAACTTGGATATGTTTCAGAAAATACATTGAGTAATATTATCTACAACATCAGAGTATTCCAATAATTGAAGAATTGCAGAATAATTCTCATGAAGCATTATCAAGTTCTATGTGATGGTTGATTGATGGTTATGATTTAATGTAAAGTTTTATTATCTCTCATATATTCTTGGGTGGAAGGAAGGGGAAAGGATGGAGAGTTAAACCCTCTCTTGATATTGGAGGATTGTATCTTCCTCTTGGATGTTTATCCCTCCCATTACATTTGGAAGCTGTAGCTACCTTTGGAAGTCATTACTTCCCTTGAACAATAACTATTGATTATTTCTCATATATTGTGCATGGCATGGTGTAACTCTTATACTATTGTTCATTTCTCATTGGATATAAATGAATGGATTAAGTATAAGTCTAAAAAGGTTTTAAATTATACTTGATACTGATTCACCCCCTCTCAGTATCAACACTAGGTTCACATCTTATTTCCTTTTACATGCAAAAAAAAGAGTAAATTCAACCCAATTCCATTTCTCATTCATTTTACAAACTTTGTCAATCAGGTATAACACATACATGATGGAAAATGAGAATATGCTAGTAAGGCAAAACCACTGAAACCAAATCACCATTATCACACAACAAGAACCATTTTACTATTTTTCTAATGAGTGAAAGATAAGGAAAGAGATACTTTTACATTCATGACCAACCAAATGGAGGAAAACGCTAATTAATTTGTAAAAACCTTTCATGTGAGAGATGTTGGAGAGATGAAACACTTAACTTGTCCAATTGCAAGTTTATAACAGTGTTGAGACAATTGCCACAATGACCCAACAAATTCATTCATCAAGCGAAGCTCATTTCCACAGACTGAGCAATGAAAAATGAGGATAACCCTAGATCCTCAAAATATGACAAGGTAGGGAGCGACTTGGCATTAAATCCAACATCAAATTGAAATAAATGCATGGGAATCCATCATGTCCATCATCTATTTACCATAGCTTATGTGTATACCCACTCACCTTAACAATAATATTATACCATGCATATCACTACCAAGTTGCATCACCCAACAATACCATGTGATATATCTATTCTAGGTATAGTCCATTTAATGACCACCTCTCTTCTATACTTATCAGAAAGAAAATCCATAGGTTTTCAAACCCATGAACCACATGCTAAATTCCTCAAACTGTGTCAAACCCAGGTCACATTAATTCTACATAACCACAGACTATTGTGTTGAGCGCTTAAATTCCACCAAAAATACTCATCACTAGAGAGTTTGTCCAAATTCCTTTTAATCAATTATGAATCCAGTCTGGTTTAAATAGTGACTGGGCCGCCATGAATACACATCAAAATATCCCACTTAATCATGAGTCTAATATGGTTTAACTGACCACCGGGCCATCAGGATACTAGACCACCAAGGAATATAAAAACTTATCATTGGGCACTGGGCACTGGTAACTGGGTCTGTAATACATCATAATGCACCTTTACATGTTTACTCCGGTCCGATTGATCTCGTTTTTATTGTATCCACTCATATGTCGACTCACTTCCACATTGAATTGTCACCTGCAACGTCTTCTTGAAGTAATACTTATGTGGTGGATCAACACTTACATCTTATCAATTCCTATACTTATGCGAGTGGGCCAACACTTATATCCAACGACACATTACATACCACTCAGATCTTGTGCACATTTAAACTTGATGACACATATCAAATGTTCAAACAGTCTTTCCCATGAACTTATTGCTTATGGTATTTCAATGCAAACATAGCCTTTTGTTCATAACCCTTGTTGCATCATGGATAAAAATATAAAGTGGATCCATTATATACCATAGCCCTTTGTGCATAGTATGGCTTCATAAAAAAGTTTTTGTATATGACCTTAAACCTTCATAGGTATATATGTAGTTAATGAAACCATGCTTCCACCCTTCATACCTTGTTTCCATCATATGTATGTCAAACTTATATAGGTCATAAAATCTGTAAAGTTCATGAACACTGAAAATAATACTAACTTGTATTACATATGCAATCATAAGTATAGGGAAGCATATATTTTTCACATTTTATAAGTACCATGTTATCAAAATGTTGAAGTATGAAGAGAAGTAGTCATCACTTTCATGCAATGAATTGAAGTGCAACGACTATATCATCATATACTCATGCTAGAATCATACATACCACATTGTTTTCAAGCTTTATCATAATACTGTTGATATGAAAATATGCAAGTGTGCTGAGGAAATACTTGAAAATAACTCTTTATGTGTTTTCTTATAGGGGACCCCATCTATTAATATTATATCATAATAAATAGATAGGCCTTGCAATCATTTGCAGGATTTTATAATAGGTGATGGGATTTTGAGTCAACATCTGTTTAATGTCCCCAAGGCCGAGCCCTGTTGTAAATCATGTCTATGAAGTATAAATCTTGCATTATGAATTGTAATTATGTTTTATAGGCTGGTGAGCCAAGTCATATAAGCTAGTGGGCTTATGTGTTATTAGTCTAGGGAGCCTAAGTGTTGAAGGCCAGGAGCCTGATTGTTTTTGTAAATGTAATTATGCATAGTATTAATACAAGAGATATCTGCGTGTGGACCGACCACAATGAATGAGTGATGGGGGACTAAGTGTTATAACCCTAAATTGCACCACACATGCTTACCTGGCATCGGGCCAACTCATATCCCTTCATTGCCAAAACATCTGCTGAACAATCTCCTTGAAAATCCTCTTGGGTCAAGGCCCACGTGCCCTAACCCATTACTGCATGCGTGTGCACGCTTGCAGGCCCACT
>SNQJ01S0005789.1:87338-103639 GCA_010110895.2 Picea sitchensis
TTGATACACAAGTCGAATTTCATAGGAAATTAGAAGTAAAGAAGGCCGGATTTCAAGGGAGGATGAAGTCTTTTGGTGATGTGTTCTAAGGTATGTTATTTTCAGGTCATCTTACCATTTTCGCTATAATGTTTTTTCTAGAATGCTTCAGATGGTGAAATTGCTATGGTATTGAGAATACATGTCAAGGCACCTATGGTAAAATTTCCAGATCTTGATTCTCTATAATTATGGAGATACACTCTGTGGAAGATGGGGTTTTTGACTAGTCCTGAAGCTAGTCAATAAACAAGTGTTCTAGGTAAAACAATCATAACTTCTTCATAGAGAATCAAAATTATGTAGGAAAAATTTCATTGGAAATAGTACAAACTTTATTTTCTTGTGTGCAAGTTTCAGAATCTGATGTTAAATATTGAGCGCGGGGAATTTTGTATAAGTTAGGTCTCCTGAATAAACCAGAATTGAATAAGGTCTACCATTCTTTCTATAGCTTCTTTTTGGGGAGGACTCAAGGAGTGAAAATTGGAGATGTTTCAAAAAATACATTGAGTAATATTATCTACAGCATCAGAGTATTCCAATAATTGAATAATTGTAGAAGAATTCTCATGAAGCATTATCAAGTTCTATGTGATGGTTGATTGATGGTGATGATTTAATGTAAAGATTTATTATCTCTCATATATTCTTGGGTGGAAGGAAGGGGAAAGGATGGAGAGTTAAACCCTCTCTTTATATTGGAGGATTGTGTCTTCCTCTTAGAGGTTTATCCCTCCCATTACATTTGGAAGTTGTAGCTACCTTTGGAAGTCATTACTTCCCTTGAACAATAACTATTGATTATTTCTCATATATTGGGCATGGTGTATTGTGGTGTATTGGTGTAGCTCTTATAGTATTGTTCATTTCTCATTGGATATAAATGAATGGATTAAGTATAATTCGAAAAAGGTTTTAAATTATACTTGATACTGATTCACCCCCTCTCAGTATCAACACTAGGTTCACATCTTATTTCCTTTTACATGCAAAAAAAAAGAGCAAATTCAACCCACTTCCATTTCTCATTCATTTTACAAACTTTGTCAACCAGGTATAACACATACATGATGGAAAATGAGAATATTCTAGTAAGGAAAAACCATTGAAACCAAATCACCATTATCACCCAACAAGAACTATTTTACTATTTTTCTAATGAGTGAAAGATAAGGAAAGAGATACTTTTACATTCATGACCAACCAAATGGAGGAAAACGCTAATTAATTTGTAAAAACCTTTCATGTGAGAGATGTTGGAGAGATGAAATGCTTAACTTGTCCAATTGCAAGTTTATAATAGTGTTGAGACAATTGCCACAATGACCCAACAAATTCATTCATCAAGCGAAACTCATTTCCATAGACTAAGCAATGCAAAATGAGGATAACCCTAGATCCTCGAAATATGACAAGGTAGGGGGCAACTTGGCATTAAATTCAACATCAAATTGAAATAAATGCATGGGAATCCATCATGTCCATCATCTATTTACCATAGCTTATGTGTATACCAACTCACCTTAACAATAATATTATACCATGCATATCACTACCAAGTTGTATCACCCAACAATACCATGTGATATATCTATTCTAGGTATAGTCCATTTAATGACCACCTCTCTTCTATACTTATCAGAAAGAAAATCCATAGGTTTTCAAACCCATGAACCACATGATAAATTCCTCAAACTGTGTCAAACCCAGGTCATGTTAATTCTACATAACCACAGACTATTGTGTTGAGCGCTTAAATTCCACCAAAAATACTCATCACCAGAGAGTTTGTCTAAATTCCTTTTAATCAATTATGAATCTAGTCTGGTTTAAATAGTGACTGGGCCACCATGAATACACATCAAAATATCCCACTTAACCATGATTCTAATATGGTTTAACTGACCACCGGGCCATCAGAATACTAGACCACTAGGGAATATAAAAACTTATCACTGGCCACTAGGCACTGGGAACTGGGTCTGTAATATATCATAATGCACCGTTATATGTTTACTTTGGTCCGGTTGATCTCATTTTTATTGTGTCCACTCATATGTCGACTCACTTCCACATTGAATTGTCACCTGCAATGTCTTCTTGAAGTAATACTTATGTGGTGGATCAACACTTACATCTTATCAATTCCTATACTTATGCGAGTGGGCCAACACTTCTATCCAACGACATATTACATACCACTCAGATCTTGTGCACATTTAAACTTGATGACATATATCAAATGTTCAAACAATCTTTCCCATGAACTTATTACTTATGGTATTTCAATGCAAACATAGCCTTTTGTTCATAACCCTTGTTGCGTCATGGAAAAAAATATAAAGTGGATCCATTATATACCATAGCCCTTTGTGCATAGTATGGCTTCATAACAAAGTTTTTGTATATGCATTTAAACCTTCATATGTATATATGTAGTTAATGAAACCATGCTTCCACCCTTCATACCTTGTTTCCATCATATGTATGTCAAACTTATATAGGTCATAAAATCTATAAAATTCATGAACACTGAAAATAATACTAACTTGTATTACATATGCAATCATAAGTATAGGGAAGCATATAGTTTTCACATTTTATAAGTACCATGTTATCAAAATGTTGAAGTATGAAGAGAAGTAGTCATCATTGTCATGCAATGAATTGAAGTGCAACGACTATATCATCATATACTCATGCTAGAATCATACATACCACATTGTTTTCAAGCTTTATCATAATACTGTTGATATGAAAATATGCAAGTGTGCTGAGGAAATACTTGAAAATAACTCTTTATGTGTTTTCTTATAGGGGACCCCACCTATTAATATTATATCATAATAAATAGACAGGCCTTGCAATCATTTGCAGGATTTTATAATAGGTGATGGGATTTCGAGTCAACATCTGTTTAATGTCCCCAAGGACGAGACCTGTTGTAAATCATGTCTATGAAGTATAAAGCTTGCACTATGAATTGTAATTATGTTTTATAGGCTGGTGAGCCAAGTCATATAAGCTAGTGGGCTTATGTGTTATTAGGACAGGGAGCCTAAGTGTTGAAGGCCAGGAGCCTGATTTTTTTTGTACATGTAATTATGCATAGTATTAATACAAGACATCTCTGCGTGTGGACCGACCATGATGAATGAGTGATGGGGGAATAAGATTCCATAAAGCCTGGATAAGGGAGAGGAGGTTGAAAGGTTGGGAGAAGGGGCTAAGCTTGGGGGCTGAAGCCCTTGGGAGTAATAATTTATTATTATTCCAAATTACTGTGTAAATGTTTATGTGTTATCCTAAGTTCTTTTGAAGGACAGGTGACTTCCAAATGGGAAGGAACATGTTTCATGGATGACATGTGTCAACCTGAGCACATGCAATTTAACCCAGGAAATGAGCCATGTTGGGGGTTTGCTTCCCATTCTTCCAACCTCGGCATGAGTTTGTTTAGCATTCACCATCCTCCATCTGAATGCGTTTTGGCCTCTATAATTGGACCTCTGCATACCTCACACACCTGAAACCCATGGTAAACTGTGACCTGAGCCATGTCGTTTGGGTTTCTTGCTGAGAAGCCTGATGCATCCTGTAAACTCAGAGTCAAGATATGCCTTGTTGACTGTTGTCATTTTTGGGTGTCCATGACCATTTTTTTTCCCAGTTGGATGTAGTGGCCACATAGTTCTCGACTGAATGTGGATGGATGTCATTGTCTGTACCTGGTTAAGCCTTGTTGTCATCCTCACTGTGTTGGAATTGGTCAAAGAACAGGTTGATAGGCCTGTGAGAAACTCTCTCCAGATGAGAGAGTGTGTCGAGGAAGGAGAGAGCTCCTGGAAGGAACCCTGTAGCTGCCACAGAGCTCAGAGATTTCCAATCCGGTCTGTTGCTAAAGCCTAAGGCAAGAGAGGTTAAAAAACGAAGGACTATCTAGCTGACAGAGAAGGTGTATACTCCTGGGGTGGGACAGGCATGTGGGGAAGGAGAGTTTGTGGGTAGTGAGCATAAGTGGGTTCTGGGAGAGAATCCTCCTTCTTTTACATGTATTCTTCCTGTAAACCTTACTTAGCCTAGGATTCCTTACCTGGTGGAGCTTAGTCCCAGCTCGGGGGTGACCTACTACTGAGAGTGATGAGAAACATGGTATAAGGCTGGGAGGTTCGTGGAAGGTCTACATGCAGTTGGTGGTGCGTGACAGTTTCAAAGATAAGTGTCACTATGTTTTGTAATTCTGTAATTAATTAAATTGCATACTTGTGATTCTTGCATTGTTATCACGTATTTTGTTGTGCATATGAATTATTGTTATTTCCATTAACTCTGAAATGCTAGCAGTAATTCTATTTTTAACTATAATTAAGTGTTTTAAGTTCATTAGAATGCATAATTTGTTCCAAAAGTGTTTTTCCGTGTAGTAGCATTGGCCCGACCGTGGGGTTGATGGTCAGGGGTGTTACAGTATGGTATCAGAGCGTAGTTTCAATGTTGATCCTAGATAGGCCGGATAAGTGGTCTTTGGACCAAGGTTTTGAGAATAAATTTTGTCTAGAGGACTAATTTTAGACCTCTAAATGTTTCTGAGTGTCAATGGGCTACTTGACCATGTTACAAAGATCAAGAGGTGTAGCGATATTATAAAACTGTAGACGGTGTGGTATATGGCCATAGGGAGAGAGAGAAATCCACACCAAAAGTATTGGAGTCATAGGATGTGTTCGGGAGGAAAGGAGAACCCTCACGACCGTTAGATCTGGAGAACGTGCACAAGGCTTAAAACCCTTTGGAGTTTCACTGGAGTGTGGAAATCGTGATACGCTAAATCCCAAATTTGTCACAACTGTCCATCAAAAAGGATGTGTGGATAGCGATCAGCCTTTCACTGACTCGTAACTTGAAATGGTCAAAGGGTGATTTCGTGAGAATTCACGAAACGTGAATTCACGATTGGATCACAACCGTCGATCTAAGAGAGATCTGGACCGTTAATTGTCCAGGAAGAAATCGACATTTCAGGAATACGGAGGATGAAGGTGGAAAATATTTCGACCTCGTGACACACAAAATCCTGATACATGAAATGAAGATGAGATCTGAGTCGTCATATTGTGGGGAATCAGGACCAAGACCGTAATTTCAGAATTTCGGCAAACGAAAGTTTGAGATGTGTAGATGCACGAACTCCCGATGCCCGAAACTTTGAAACAAAAAGTGAAAGTAGTGGAGCCCTATGACATCACTAGGAGTGAGGTGTATGATGCAGGAGCATCGAGCAAATCACAAAGCATGCGACTAAGCCAAAGAAATAGCTGGACGTGCGGAGGAAGAAAAAGAACATGTTTTCATAAGAACCGTTTTGAATTTTGAACTTAAAAGGCATTAATGTAATAGTTAGGAAGAAGGCATACTTTGCATTTATATCTTGGAGGTTGTAAACATATCTTGAGCGATTTGTCTCATCTGTAGAACATTAAGGCATTTAAGCCCTATTAATGGAAGTAGGTAGATTTAAATTATAGATTAGACAGTTTAGAGAACAAGAGGGAAAACGAATATAGACACCCTCACTCTTGTATTATTAGCACATTAGCATAGCACCGAAGAAGAGAGATGCAGAGAGAGAGGTAGAGGAAAAGTCCATGTACATGAGATTTGAATTAATATATGAAGCTTTGAATCATATTTCATGGTGTTATGCTGTTTTATGTTTATACATGGTGAATGGTGTTCTTATGGTTGTTTATTCTCTCTATTATGCATTTGTTTTAATACTGTGTGTATGCATGATTTCATGTTGAATATTTGAAGTCTGAAAGAGAGAGAGAATGATTTTCAATTGTTTCTCTTCCTAAGTGAGAGAAGTTCCTGCAAGGAGTGCGTCGACGAAGGTCTGATTTTTATCTCAGGAATCTCAAGAGAGATACCATTGTTCTCATTCTAGCAGAAGTGCAGGTAGAGCACAGAGGCTGTGGAAGGAATGCGCAGGCTGTTGGAAGTCTTAGGAATTATCAACTAAAGGGAGGATTGAAGGACTACTATTGTCGAGACAGCACAGAGTCGAAGAGATCAAATACCCAGGAGTATTTGATAGATTTCTGCAAGGGGTGTGCGCAGGATTCCTTTCGAGGCTTGAAGCTCACAGAGAAAGATCAGGAGGGTCAGCACTTGTGAAATTACTCAAAGGGATACAGAGATTGAAAATGTCTCGCAGAAGTTAAGTCTCAGTGGGAGAAACCTGGTTCATTTTGCAGAAGCTATCAAGGATGGAACGAGAGGTTTAAATTCTCTATGGAGAATTCACGAAGTTGTGAGGACCGTGGGATTCAGTGAAGTTGTGAGGAGGATAAGCATTGGATGAATCCACCCTTCAGGAGGTGAGACTCAATGTGGACCATTGATCATGATAGTGGAGCGCTAGGATCATTTCAGAATTCAAGATTTCAAAGTGTTAGAGGGACAGTAGTCGAAGGATTTTTCAAGTCCCGAAAGCTGGAAGAGTGACAGGTGGTAGGAGTCTCGGCTAGAGGTAGCAAGTATTGGTGTGGACAGGTGGCGTGTCTTTGTCAAATAGGCAGAGGCAAACCTTGTTGACCATTTCAAGGTTTTTGAGGTTGAAGAGCTTGGAGCATTGCATCCGGATTCACGAAGTCGCGAAGTCTGAAACCCCGATGAAGTGAAAAGTCCATTGGGAAGCCAACCATTTCTAAGCAAATCAGAATTCATATTTTCGAGTTTCGGAGGTTGTAGAGACAGGATCCTCGATCGCAGGGATCGCGAAATTGTGAAACTCGAAATCCCGATCTGGAAAAGGGTGCGATCGTATTATTGCATGTAGGATACTTGAGTGGTGCTTTGTGGTTGATCACGTGGGGAATACTCGAAAGGACCCATGGATAAACCTTCAAGTGTGTGTGGGATTCCCTGTGGGGAAAACCAAAGAGTTGATCAGACTTAGGAGGGAAGATTTAGAATGATCCTGTAGCAGACTTTGGCCTGAGGGCTAGAGGTCTACGTCAGTTGTGGTATCAGATCTCAGAACAAATTCTTTTCTTTCTATAGCATAGAAAAGAGAAACATTTTCAACCATGTTGTTGAGAAGAAGAGACAGACCAATGCCTGATCCAACAATGGAAAGGGAAATGCGTGAACTACCTGCCAGGCTTGATGCCATGGAGACGGCACAGAGGCACACAGTTGACACTGGGGATATCAACGAGGTTAACAGTGAAAATGAAGCTGGACACAAAGAATAAGTAGTAGTCGAAGATGCTACAGATGAATTCCTATTCAGGGCTATTGCAAGGATAGGTGCCAGAGCAAATATGGACATTCCAGTGTATGAGGGAAACCTGGATGTTGAAGAGCTTCTAGACTAGATTAGAGCTCTGGATAACTACTTCGACTATGAGGATGTCGAGGAAGACAGGAAGGTCAAACATGTTGTCACCAGACTTAAAGGGCATACAACACTATGGTGGGATGAACTGCAAGTTGTCAGACACTGCAAAGGCAAGTAGAAAATCAAAAGTTGGGATAGAATGGTTGCGAATATGAAAGCCAAATTCATACCCAAGGACTATCAAATCACTCTGTTTTGCAGGATGCAGAATTTGAGACAGAATTTGATGTCAGTGAAAGAGTACACTGAAGAGTTATACAAGATAAACATCAGAGCAGGTCATCAAGAAAGCGATGATGAAAAGGTTGCTAGGTACATGAATGGTTTGAGATATGACATCCAAGATGAGATGAGAATGATGATCATTCGAACTATAGAAGATTCTTATTAGATGGATCTGAAAGATGAAGAGAAGCTGAGCTGAAAGAAAGGTAAAAGAGACCAAGGCAGAAGTCAAGCCAAAGGAAAAACAATTGCCCAAGATAGAACTCAGAAATCTAAAGAAGAGGGGAAGAAACCTCAAACTCAAACTGAGAGAGGAGGAAGCTCGCAAAGAGGGTAGTATGCTGATAGAAATACTTTTCCTCAAGCTAGAGGAAGAGGAAGAGGTCGAGGAGGTGAAGTGAAATGTTTTGTCTATGGGAAAAATGGACATAAATCTTATGAGTGTCTAGATAGGAAGAAATAAGGTGGTAAAAATCACATTGCCAAAGCATAAGGATGGAATGTTGAGGCAGAAGATGTTGAGGGCAGAATATCCTTAATGATGAGGAAAGTTATATTGAAGTCGGAGAAGGAGACAGAGAACCCAACCCAAAGGAACAGTCTATTTCAGACTGCTTGCAAAAAAAAAGATAGGGTATGCAAAGTCATCATGGACAACGGTAGCATAGACAATCTCATTTCTATAGATATGGTAGAAAAGCTGGAGCTGGAGACTATCATACATCCCAGCCCATACAGAGTTTCATGGCTACAAAAAGGACATCAGGTAAATGTCACTAAACAGTGTTTAGTTGAATTTAAAATAAGAGGATATAAGGATGAAATATTATGTGATTTCATTCCCATGGATGTTTGTCATCTATTGTTGGGTAGACCATGGCAATATGACAAGAGTGTGGTTCATGATGGGAGAAATAACACATACACCCTAGAGAATAATGGGAGGATGCACATGTTGATGTCGATTAAGGACAAAGAAGTGAAACCAGAGGTAAGCAACACTGTACTTCTCATGAGTGGGAAGGAACTTCTTAAATAGGTTAAGAAGAAGGAAGACACACAATTTTTTGTGGTCAGGAAGCCCAGAATTGTGTTGACCTGTACAAGAATAGATGATTTACTAGAAGAAATCTAGAAGTTGCTGGAAGAGTTCGTTGATATAGTAGTGGACGAACTACCTTGTTCGTTGCCACTGATCAGGAGTATAAGCCATCACATTGATCTTATACCTAGAGCCAATTTCCCAAACAAAGAAGCATACAGATTGACACCGCAGGAGAATGAAGAAGTCAAGAGACAAGTCTAGGACTTAATGAACAAAGGATTGATTCGAGAGAGCTTGAGTCCATGCGTTGTTCCAACAATGCTTATCCCACAGAAAGATGGAGGCTGGAGAATGTGTACAGACTCACAAGCAATCAATAAGATTACCATCAGATATAAATTTTCATTTCCAAGGATGGATGACTTGATGGATTGCTTGGGTGGAGCAATATTTTTTTCAAAGAATGATTTGAAAAGCGGGTATCATCAAATTCACATGAGAGAAGGTGATGAATGGAAGACAACATTCAAGACGAATGAGGGGCTGTATGAATGGATTGTTATGCCATTTGGCTTAAAAATGTGCCTAGTACTTTCATGAGACTGATGAACGAAGTCCTGAAGGATTTCATTGGGAAATTCGTCATTGTATACCTTGACGATATATTAATTTTCAGCAAGACTGAAGCAGAGCACTTGAAGCACTTAGCTACAGTGATGAGAAGATTACAACAAGAGAAATTGCTGATAAATATGAATAAATCGTCATTTATGCGAACATAACTCATTTATTTGGGTTTTGTTATCTCTACAAATGAGTTGAAGATAGACCCGGAAAAGGTAAATGCAATTAAGAATTGGCCATTGTCGAAGAGTGTATTTGAAGTTCGAAGCTTCCATGGTTTAGCTAGTTTCTACAGGAAATTCATCCGAAATTTCAGTGGGATTAGTGCACCAATGATGGATATAGTGAAGAAAAGACACAAATCTTTTCACTAGATAGAGGAGGTAGAGAAAAGTTTCAATCTTCTGAAGAAGAAGATCACTGAGCAACCAATTTTGGTTTTGCCTGATTTTAGCAAGACATTCTAAGTTAGGTGTGATGCAAGTGGATTTGTGATAGGAGTGGTTTTGAGCCAAGATGATAGACCGATCACATACTTCAGTGAGAAACTAAATGAGGCGAAGGTTAAGTACTCCACATATGACAAGGAATTCTATTCGGTCATACAAGCGTTGAAGAAATGGAGGCACTATTTGGTTCCCAAAGAGTTTGTTTTGTACAGTGATAATCTTTCTTTACAATTCGTGACTCAACAGAAGAAGTTGAACCAAAAGCATGTTAAATGGGTTGAATTCATGCAGAATTTTACTTTTGTGATCAAGCATATTTCTGGAACTGGTAACAAAAATGTTGATGCTTTGAGCAGGAAATGTTTGCTTATGCAAGAATTCAGAGTCAAAACTTTGGGTTTTGATGACCTCGAAGAAATGTACAGGGATGACCTAGATTTTAAGGAGGTATATGAGGCATTTGAGAATCCAATTCTCAGGGACAGAAGCCGTTGGACTGAATATATGATCCAGGATGGATTATTATTCAAGGGCAATCAACTATGTATTCCAAAATGCTCCATGAGGGAGAACCTGTTGAAGGAGAAACACAGTGGAGGATTGGCTGGACACTTCGGTCATGATAAGATGTTCTCAAAGTTGAACGACTCATATTTTTGGCTAGGGATGAGGACAGATGTTAAGATAGTTGTGGACAGATGCAGGATTTGTCAGCACACAAAAGGGAAAAGGTAGAACACAAGGTTGTACCAGCCATTACCCATACCTGCAAGGCCGTGGGACATAGTGAGCATGGATTTTATATTGAAACTGCCAAGCACACAAAGAGGATGTGATTCAATATTTGTGGTAGTAGACAGATTTTCCAAGATGGCACATTTCATACCATGCCAGAAAACCAGCGATGCAACTCATATTGTGAACCTGTTTTTCAAGGAAGTCGTTAGACTTCACGGCTTGCCAAGGAGTATAGTTTATGATCGAGACACCAAGTTCGTGGGACATTTCCGGAGGACTTTATGGAAGAATATAGGGACAAGTTTGTCATTTAGCTCAGCGTATCATCCTCAGATGGATGGACAGAAAAAAGTTGTGAACATGAGCTTGGGAGATTTGTTGAGGAGTTTAGTGACTAAACACCACAGTCAATGGGATCGCATTCTGCAACAGGAGGAATTTGCTTATAATGATTCACTCAACAGAAGCACAGGGCAGAGTCCATTTCAGATTGTATATGGAATGCAGCCAAGGGGATTTTCTAAATTGAAATATTTAAAACAAAATGAATTCAGGAGTGCTAGTGCAGAGAATTTTGCAGAAGCAATGAAGGAGCTTCACAGCCGAGTCAAGGAACGACTACAAAATTCAAATCAAGAATATAAGCACAGAGCAGATCAACACAGGCGAGAACTTCAATTTGAAGTTGGTGATCTGATTCTTGCACATCTGAGGAAGGAAAGGTTCCCAAGGGGGACAATAACAAACTGAAGATGAAAAATATTAGACCATGCAAGGTCGTGAAGAAATTTGGGGAAAATGCATATGAGATTGAATTACCCAATGGGATCGGAATTTCACCAATATTCAACATTGTGGATTTGTACCCTTATAGAGATGAAGAAATAGGAGCAGAGGATGAACATAAAGAAGTTCAATAGACAAAACATATGCCTGTAGTTGAAAAGCTGCAGATGGAAAGCATAATTGACAAGCGGATTAGCAAAAAAGACCAGGAGGAAGGAGTATTTTGAATACTTGGTCAAGTGGAAAGGACATCCAATTGAAGATGCCAATTGGGAATATGAAGCAGAAATTTAGAAGCATGGATAGACCATGCAAGAGCTTGTGAACAAGAGTTCATAAAAATTTTCCAGTGAGGGAGTATGATGCAGGAGCATCATGCAAAGCCCAAAGCACGTGACTAAGCCAAAGAAATAGCTGGACACGTGGAGGAAGAAAAAGAACACGTTTTCATAAGAACCGTTTTGAATTTTGAACTTAAAAGGCATTAATGTAATACTTAGGAAGAAGGCATACTTTGCATTTATATCTTGGAGGTTGTAAACAGATCTTGAGCGATTTCTCTCATCTATAGAACATTAAGGCATTTAAGCCATATTAATGGAAGTAGGTATATTTAAATTATAGATTATACAGTTTAGAGAACATGAGGGAAAACGAATATAGACACCCTCACTCTTGTATTATTAGCACATTAGCATAGCACCGAAGAAGAGAGATGTAGAGATAGTTGTAGAGGAAAAGTCCATGTACAGGAGCTTTGAATTAATATATGAAGCTTTGAATCAGATTTCATGGTGTTATGATGTTTTCTATTTATACATGGTGAATGGTGTGATTACGATTGTTTATTCTCTCTGTTATCCATTTGTTTTAATACTGTGTGTATGTATGATTTCATGTTGAATATTTGAAGTCTGAAAGAGAGAGAGAATGCGTTTCAATTGTTTCTCTTCTTGAGTGAGAGAATTTCCTGCAAGGAGTGCAGTGAAACGTCCGCAAGGTGTGCGTCGATGAAGGTATGAGTTTTATCTTAGGAAGCTCAGGAGATATACCATTGTTATCATTCTAGTAGAAGTGTAGGTGGAGCACAGAGGCTATTCAAGGAGTGCGTAGGCTGTTGGAAGTCTTAGGACTTATCAACTAAAGGAAGGATTGAAGGACTAATGTTGCTGAGATAGCACAAAGTCAAAGAGATCAAATACCTAGAAGTATTTGATAGATTTCCGCAAGGGGTGCATGCAGGAGTCCTTTCGAGGCTTGAAGCTCACAGAGAAATCTTAGGAGGGTTAGCACTTGTGAAATTACTCAAAGGGAGACAGAGATTGAAAACGTCTTGCAAAAGTTAAGTCTCAGTGGGAGAACCCTGGTTCATTTCGCAGAAGCTATCAAGGAGGGAATGAGTGGTTTAAATTCTCTGTGGAGAATTCACGAAGTTGCGAGGACTGTGGGATTCAATGAAGTTGTGAGGAGGATAAGCGTTGGATGAATCCACCCTTTAGGAGGTGAGACTCAACATGGACTATTGATCATGATAGTGGAGCACTAGGATCATTTTGGAATTCAGGATTTCGAAGTGTTAGAGGGACAGTAGTCGGAGGCTTGTTCAAGTCCCGAAAGATGGAAGAGTGACAGGTGGCAGGAGTCCCTGTCAGAGGTAGCAAGTATTGGAGTGGACAGGTGGCGTGTCTTCGTCAAATAGGTGGATTCAAACCTTGTTGACCATTTCAGGGTTTTTGAGGTCGAAGAGCTAGGAACATTGCATCCAGATTCGCGAAGTCACGAAGTCCGAAACCCCGATGAAGTGAAAATTCCATTGGGAAGGCAACCATTTCTGAGCGCATCAGAATTCAACATTTCGGGTTTTGGAGGTTGTAGAGACAGGAATCCTCGACCACAGGGATCGCGAAATCGTGAAACCTGAAATCCCGATCTGGAAAAGGGCATGATCATATTATTGCGTGCAGGAGACTTGAGCGGTGCTTTGTGGTTGATCATGCAGGGCATACTCAAAAGGACATGTGGATACACCGTCGAGTGTGTGTGGGATTCCCTGTGGGGAAAACCAAAGAGTCGATAAGACTCAGGAGGGAAGATTTAGAATGATCCTGTAGAGGACTTCGGCTTGAGGGCTAGAGGTTTGCGTCAGTGGACCTTCTTAAGGACGCCATGTGTCACTACCTTGGTGGGTGATAGTTTTGCTATGGGCCCAAGGTGAGAGAGGTTGAAAGTTCAGGAGTCGAGAGTTGGAGAGGGAAGCGATTGTGAGAACCTCTGGGACCAAAACCCGAAACCCCGAAAGTTCCAAAACAATATATGTTATAGATCGAGAGTATAAGGCTTGACCGTTATATCAAGAAGAAGGTAAGTCACGATTACATGATTTCGGCTGTCGGGGAAAAACAGAGTGGGCTTAGGCACGGAACCCTAAAACCTCGAAACCCCGAAACACCGAAAGGATCTGTGCCATAAATCTAAGAGAGGTCTAACCGTTGGATTTCACTTGGAATGGATGTGGACACATGGGTGTGTACCACGTTCCAGTGGGTCAAAAACAAAAGTGAGCATGGTGGGACTTGATGGCGTCATTGAAGGTGACGTGGACCCTCCTAAACGTGCCACGTGCCACCGTGGTTGTGGGCGAAAACTGTGCTATGTGGGCCCGGAGGGTAAAGTAAATCAGGATTTCGGAAGTCGGGGGTGTTACCCATGATTTTGGTCGTCATGATGATGTATTAATGATGGTGTACTCAAGCTCTTCATTAGAACTTTATCCTGAGAAAAGTTACCTTCATCTCTTTCCAGAAATCACATTTTTTAGGACTGTTTGCAGGCTGCTAGTATATTTTCCTGTGAGAATGCATGATTCTCGCAGGCTGCCTTAAGCCAGCGTGCGAGAAGTTCACACTGTGTTGAACTGCTAGGGTGTGAACTCTTTCTAAAGCAAGGAAAAAGATGAATTCTTGAAGCTTCTAGAAGGGAATCTTCTAGAAGGATGAGATGGCATTCGAATGGTTATCCTAGTACTAGATTCCCTGATATTTTGGGATCATTCTTATCCAAGTAACCAATTCATTCTCTCCTATATATTGAGTGAATTCTCATGGAAAAGGTTAAGAAAACAAGGTTAAGCAAGATTCATTGGAGAATTCGTGAAAGATTGTGTGAAGGACTGATGCTACAGCAACTAAGAACTCCAGCAAGTTTATCAAAGGTGGTTGGTCTTCTTCATGCAAGTGAGCAAGTGTGTGTGTCAGAGCCAAGGGCCATCGAAAGGAAGTTTGCAACATCAAGGCTTAGGCTGTAATCTTTAATTTCCATCAATATGATACAGTAATATGTCTCTTTCCCATAAAGCTAATTCCACTTTATTGTATAACTCCTTGCTCATATACATAGATTCACTGTTGAATAGATTGTGCTTTCTTCACTTTGATTGGTTTGTATTGTTTTGGTCTTGACTGTACGAGAGCACTGGAGTGAAGCGGGAGCAACAAATACAAAAGGAAGTGATAATAAGGTATTTTCTTTGTTCTTGCCTCCTATTTAATTCAATGGTTAGAATCTAGGGAAAGAGTCTTGTTCTGTTTTGCTTTGTTCTAGATCCAGGTGGATCTAGGGAGATCGGTTTGTTTCCGCACTTACGGATTTATCCAATAACAAAATTGGCGACTCCACTGGGGAGACAATCCCATTTTCTTTGTGGCTTTTGGTATTTTTCTGTGGCCATTTGCTCTGGTTTCACTTTTCTCCTGTCCTATCAGTCTCTGAGTCTTCAGTATATCCTGATAGACCTTCTGGGTCCATAAGCCTTTGTGAATTTTGCTTCATTTTTCAAATTTTTGATTATGTTCAGGAATTCTCGCACTATAATTCATTGCAACCTGTGAGAATAGGTAGAGTTTGCATTCTTCCCATAGGTTTCAATGCGAGGCTCTCACACCCTGCTCAAGGGTCACCTGCGAGAATCAGTGACTCTCACACTGTGTTATATTGCATGCCTACGAACACCATTTTTCAAAATTTTGGATTTGAGTTTTGGTATTTCCAACTGCCCAGATCAGTTTGATTGACTCTTATGAGTTTCTTGGACCTCTGATTGGTATCTTTCTTGTCTTTGTTTGTGTGCATGAACAGTCTTAGGGTTTCAAGGATTTTCTTGTCATTTTTTACTTGACTTTCGTTTCTTGGCTTTTCTTGGCAAAACCATTCTCTCTGTCTTCAGGATCTGAGTATGTCGGATTAGTTAAGATCCAGTGATTGGTTGAAAGTTAAGTTTGCTTGTTTTTCTCATTTGCTTATGGTTTGAAAGATCATTTTCTTTTGCATTTGAAAAGACTTAATTGGTTTGCTCTTTATTTTTGCTTTCATTGAAAGAGTGGATTGGGTGTTTATTATTGCTTGTTCATTTGGTTTTTGATTTTCTGTACTCTCGTTGTCATAGTCTGAGTCCTTTTTGAAAACTGAACAAACAAGTTTTTTCTTTCAAAAAATTATTTTCATTTTAAGAAAACATTAAAAATCAAATTATTGAGATTGTTGAAGTATTTGAAAAAGACACAATAGAGAATTGTCATTTGATAAATGATTGTTTGCGTTGGCATTTGAAAGGAAATTTTGCATTGTAGTTCAAGGTTGATCTGGAACACTTTCTCTCTCTCCCATACATAGGATTCATTGAACGAAAAGTGATATATTTCATTCTCATCCTTGTATTGTTGGGTCAGAGTCATACAACATAAGTTTCATTTTCGTTACCTTTGAGTAAACAATAGCCTTTAATAACACTGCGTAATCATAAAATTTATCTAGTATCTCTTTTCTAGGGCTCTTTTACACCAACATTTTGCTAGGCTAGCGCTTTGGAGTAGGAAGAGAGATACACTCTACAAAAGCACAAAACACACAATAACATCTTGTGTTAGGGAGTGTTAAATTCCATTTGCAACATCTTGTCCTAGGAAGCCCTTCTCACACAAGGGTCAAGCAC
>SNQJ01S0005790.1:21212-36965 GCA_010110895.2 Picea sitchensis
CCCGATACGCTGGTCCTCCGACGGGCCTTTGACCTGCTACCTGTCCTCTAGGGTGGCCCACACGCTATCTTCCTTATCGGGAAATCGCATATCGCGATTTCGCGATGTCTGATGCACTTGTTCACGGGACTCGCGAAACTCCGTTTCCCGATTCTCCGATACTACCTATCCTCCAGGGTGGCCCACACGCTATCTGCCTTATCGTCCTCGCAGCTTCTGCAAATCTGACGGCTGTCGGTGACCTACTTCAACGATCATACGCGCCCATCCAAAACTCAACCATACACTGATTTTTTTTACATGAAAACTCTTTTTCTTCCTTTGCCTCAGCCTTTGCCATCAATGACAATATTTCCAACAATGTCTCTCCACTCTTCTAGTATTCACTACGAGGGTTTACCATCCAAGTTGTACACAAGGTGTTCTCAGACTTGGACTCTAACACCTATATGATCTGTAATCAATCAACATATTGTCAACTCGATTCACCAATGTCAACCTCTATTAATTTATGTGAAATTAATTTTCTACCTTTTTGTTTATTCTATTGAGAAATGAATAGATTACTTAATGAAAATATAAATACAGTCACACACAAAACAAAAATACTATTACCCTAGAGAACCCAATTTGCAAAAATTCCAAAAAGAAATGGTTTGTTTAGCTCTTGATTCTATCTTAGGGTTTTTTTTACAATCAAGAGCATTACACTCTCTAGAAGAGATATTTTTTAAATTTTGATCAACTACTACAATTGCACACTGGGACATTGTTTATTCCCATAGGACAGGGTGGTGTTCCACCTCATTTTCCTCTAGTTTCAGAACAATCCTCATTTCTTGACTATTATACCAGCTCTTCAATCTTCTTACTATCACATAGAATCGAACATCAAACCCACTTTTGTCCTTCCACTATATTACCCCTCATATTTGCACGAGGAGATTGTGATCACATTCTCATGCTTTTGGTAAAGGTACCACTTTTCTAGTGGCATGATGTTCTAGTTCACATATGATGTGAGACTTCTCATTCAAACATGGATGAGGATATATTTCAGAAGTTCTGCTACATGATGATCTATCTTACATAGTGGACTTACCACAACTAGTTCCATGATTCATATCAACTTCTCAATGGAGATCTTATGCACGATTTAGTTGACTTTAGAATGCAAAGGGTTGATGATGATTTTGTACACATGAGATAACCCAATGCTTTAGTGGTCTATTTTTTTTGACACTTGATCTATTGGATGATATCATATATTATGCTCTTGCTCACATTTGGTGATATTTCTTTCTATATGGTCATGAGTGTGATGATCGTTGGTGTAATTTGATAATAACTCATAACACTCTAAATTGTTGTGCTTTACTTGGTTTTACCAAGGTGTGGTCATAATTTCCCTTTAGATAAGTGTTTTCACCTTTTGAGTCAGGTTGTACTACTAGTGACCTAAGTAGGTGTAGTATGTCATTTTACCATATATGAAAGGGCCGAAGTAAAGTTAAAAGAGATAAAAATGCTTGAAGGTGAAGAAGCCATAGAAAAAGTTAAATTATAAATCTTGAGCCATGCCACCTTGTAATAAATCCTAATTTCCCAAGTCCGATGTTCAAAAAGAGAATAAAATAAAAATATGGGACCAAGCAAACTTAAAAAAAAGAAGAAGACAAAAAGACAAAAATAGGGTATTAAGAAAAAGAGGCTCAAGTAATGGTAACTCAATGCTAAGTGCCCTCTCTCTGAGCACACAAGTGGAATAAATTAATAACCCTTATATCTTGAAAGCTAAAGGGGAAAACCTCTAGATCATCCTATATGACTATGAGGGTCAACACATGAAAACACCTTTTCCCTACCATCACATTCATTATATCACATGTTCCTAACTTAGAATCCTAGGAAATGCATCTTATCTTAGGGGTTGTCATGTGTAATAGAGGTTAATTGTTGATGTTTGGTATCTACGAGAGGTGCTTTCCCTCCTAGACGACCTTTCTTATATGAGAAGAATATTCTGGAAGCAAGAGAACCATTGAACAAATGTGGAAATACCCCAGAAGAGAAGTCGGCCCAGAATAATGAAGTGACACCATCCCAGAGGAGAAGTCGGCCCAGTAAGGAGGACAAAAAGACTATAAATACAAGGCACCTTGGCTCATTTGATACACTTACTCACACTCTCTCATCCACAGAAAAGGAAGGTGCAAGTCTAAGGAAGGTGACGCAGCGACTGCAATAGCCGAAGGTTCTTATTGTTCAATCTTTGGTAACTCTCTCTTATTTGCTACCCTTAGTAGAGGTGCACTACTCTTGTATGGTGTTGTTGTTGTAGTTGGGGTGGTATTTCTAGTTGTATCTTTAGCCAGCCATTGTGCTAGGGTTTATCTGTTAGTTCATGGTTGGACTTGTTTGGATGAAATCTCTCTAAGAAAGGTTGCTTGGGTTTTTCCCCCATTTGGGGTATTCCTAGGATAAATGCTGGTGTCTTCTTATGCTTGTTACTTCTACTCTTATTTTCAGTACATGATACAAATTCTAATGTGAAAGAATATCTAAATATACTGGTAAATCTAATTTACCTGTAAAATTGAATAAAATATAACATGGTATGAGAGCTAGTTACCTTCAGAACAGTCTAACCACTGGAAGGAAAATCATATTTACCACAGTAACTTGTCGTTGCAAGTGCAATGATCTTGTCGTTGCAACAAACTCTCTTTTTCAAGCTCATTGAGCACTATCCTAAGATCATTGGGATTAATTCCTTCATTGGGAAGTTCTCCCTACCCTAGCGCACCCTCTGCAACCTTCAAGTTGTAGTTTAGTGAAATCCGAAAATTTGAAATTTCTTAGATCTAGGGTTTCTACTAGAGAAAATGAGTACCAGTATGAGAGTTGAAGATAGATTGGATGAAGTAGATAACTTTATATCCTGGAAGCATAGGGTACTCCTCATTCTAGAAGAGAATGAGTTATTGGATCATGTCAAGTAGGTACTTCCAGATCCAGAAGAAGACGAAGCCAAAGCAAAGTTTAGGAAGAATGAAGTCAAGGCCAAAAGGATCTTGATAGACTCGATTAAGGATCATCTGATACCAAATGCATCAGAATTGAAGACACCAAAAGCAATGTTTGATGCTCTAACCAGAATTTATGAAAGAAAGAACACCAGTGAGAAGCTTACTCTAAGGCATCAACTCAGAAATGTGACAATGAACAAGTCATAAACAATCCTCAACTGTTTCATGAGAATCTTCCATATTAAGGACCAGTTAGCAGCTATTGGAGATTCAGTGGACGATGCAGAGCTTGTGACCACTACACTCAATGGATTTCCCTCCTCTTGGGACCCATTTTTTTAAGATATTTGCGCAAGGAGTAAGTTTCCCAAATTCGACAAGTTGTGGACAGACTGTACCCAAGAAGAGTCTAGGTTGATATCCAAAACACAAAAGACAAATGATGATGAAAATCAAGCTCTTGTTGCCCATGTGAAGAAAATGAAGGATATAAGAGAAGCTAGTCTGAAGAGAGCTAAAAGAACACGTTACAAGAAGGATGCGTCAACGGTCAGATGCTACAATTTCCATAAGCTGGGACATTATGCCTTTCAATGTCCGCATATGAAGGAGAAAGGAAAGCATCATGCACATGCAACAGATACGAAGAAAAAGGAATCAAAAGATGAAGAATATGTATTTACCTCAATACTCACAGGTACTATCACTCAGAGGAGTGATACTTGGCTCGTGGATAGCGGTGCTTCAAAGCAGCGATACCGGCTTCAGAAGTTCCCTTACGAACTTGACAGAAAATAACTCATCCATTATGTTTACCAAATACCTTATTCAACTTATCTCAAGCTTCATATGGATCATCGATTCCTTGATTATGAAACCGTAAATAAGAAGAGATGGACATTTTGATTAATCCAAGTGCTTCATAATTTTTATTATCTCATTTGGATTTTTTTTCAGCATCAGTGCGAGTTTTTTTCTTTTCTCAAAGTAATCCAGTATAGTTCTTTACTTCGTAGTACATCCTCCATATGAGATTTCCATGAGAAATAGTTTGTACTGGTAAACAAAATATCACTTGGAGTAGCCATATTAAATATGCAAGTAATATGGATTTAAAAGTTTAAACTGATTATCTGGATGCAAAGCTCTCGAAACAATAGGTTGTTTAAAAAAAATGCACTGAAAACAAAGTTTAGATGTGAAAGTTATGCATGTTTTACAAAAGACAAACGTTAACCAAAGAGCCACGTGTCAAGTAGAGATTGGCCCATGTGGTGATCGATGCACAATGAGGCGGGTTAGTAAAAAAATGTCTTATTTCTCTAACTTTGCCTATAAGTTCACTTTTACAAATATGTTACTTATGAAGTGACCATTTTTTTTAGAATAAGTGAGACCCTCTTTTATAGCGAAGTTACTTTATAAATTAAAGTTGCATGCAAAAAGTAACTTTAAAAAATAATATTAAAGTTACTTTGTAGTGATTCACTTTTATAATTTAAGTGAAATGCACTTTACATACAATAAAGTTATGTGATAACTCAAGGTTGCATGAACTTTTTCAAAAAATAACTTAAAAAAAACAATTGAACTCAAGACTTCTTATTAACTAAAACAACTTTCAATCAAGTGAGCTAATGCAAAATATATAACAAGTTTGATGAAGGAGGAGGGGGGCGTTCTTTTTTCCTTCATTTCTTCTTATTTTTTAGAACTACTTGTCTCGAAGTGCGTGCTTACCCCCAAAACCCTTGTTTTTGCTTGCAAAAAAATTCAACATGTTCACCCACAAAAACAAACGAATTTATTTATTTTTTAATCGAAATATTAATAATAAAGGGGTTAGATCTCGGTTAGCTTACTCGGAAACTACAACTTTTCTCTTTGTTTATGATTTGCTAAGCTCGCATAAGTGCAAAACAAAGAGCATATGCGGAAAATAAAACACTTTCCACTCTATTTCTTATTTGTCAAGATCGCACAACGAAGAGCATACACAGACCAAAAAGAGTTGCAATATGAGAATAAAAATAGAAAATTGAAATACTAACTCTATAATTTTTTTTAAAAGGGCATAATCAAACTTTATACCTTTGGATCTAACAAAAAAGACCTTATCTTGTGCATACGAAAACTTTTTCGAGTGAAATGAAAAGTGATCCCAACTGAAAGTAGCTCTCCAAACACAATGGAAAAGTTCTCTCAACCCAAAAAGGTACATAAATAACAAAACCAAAAATGTGGCAACCCAAGTTCAGGATCTTGATAAAAAACGGGAGCAGGTCTTCAAACAAGCTTTAATGCCATGTTCAACAAAACAAGGTATTACCACACAAGACCAACACCTTAAGTAGCCACTCACACAATTAGTTCAAATATCATAACACTAATGTTTTTAGATGATTAAAAACCTTGAAGAGGGAAACAATCCATGGCCCTAACCAACACAACCACTTGAGGCAATATATTAATGAAAAAGAAACATATTTTACAAGAGAGTTTCTCATAATTGATTATCAACCAATGAATTTATATGCTCTTTAAATAGAGATCATGGACCAATCATGTGCTATAGCCATTAAGATCAAGAAGAATATGAGTCATTAGATGACTCTATGTCTACAAAATATTGTGATCGTTGGATTACATAACTACAAATGCATACCAATGCATACCAAAGAGAGACACTTTTACCTAAAGACACATTAGACCAAGTTGACATTAACTTACTCCTAAGTGTTTAAATATCCTAACACCCTTACTACTCTGCCTAGGATTTTGAGAAGGCTCTAATATTCCTTGCGGATCCTAGAGACACTCTCAAAGAGGATCTTCTAACAAAAATTGTTGTTCAAGAGAGTTCCCCTACGTCTTGTTGATTACAGTGATAAAGGCGATGAAATCCCTAATTATGTCATAGTGATTCCATTAATCGCAAGTTTGCAAAGGAATTTGATGTACTATTTATGTTGATTCAAATCAATGCCATGTTTTTGTTTCCATTGATGATATTTGACATTATCTCGTCAACATTATAACTTTTGTGTTATTTGTCCTCTACAACGTGACACAGAACTATTGGTCGAAGTGTATGATATATGGAGGGAAGAGTATATAAGGTTGTAAGTTTAAAACCTTGAAATGTGTATTATTGATGTCGATGTCATGTCAACATTATGAATTTTTGCATGTCACATTGATGCTATCTTGCCCTGATTTCTAGTCAAGCATATTTTTTCATGCCAACATTATAACTTTTATATTTTTTTTGTCTTGAGCATGATTTTAATAAATTGGTTGATGTGCTTTTTGCGGAGAATGTTGGCCAATCTATCATTCATGATGAAAGGACAAGCCTCAAGATGGTGAGGCCATTCCTATGGTGTTCTTTATTAGTAAATTGAAAGATGCAAAGCATAAATAATAGATTTTACCGACATTTATTGTAGAAAAGACATAATGCAATCACAATATCCAAAGAAAGAACTAGGATAGCACAAAATGTTATACCTTTATTCATGGAAGCAATGTTCACTTGCCTTTTTGAGAGGGAAACCTCCAATTAAGCAGAGCTCTGCTTACAATAAAATTCACAAGATAACTCATTACATTTCTTCTACTTTTTTATATAATATTATGTACCTCCTAAGAACATTCTAGAGAAGGAACTCTCTAATAGGCAAAACCTTATAGTAAGCCTTCTTACATTTATTTCTTTCACACTACTACATGGGACTTATTTAATAGATATGGCCTCCGTACATGGAAAGACATAACAATATATCCATTTACTTAGAGGTTTAAGACCCTAACATGCCCTCCCCCTTAAAAAGCAACATTGCCCCTAAGGCTGGAGATGAGGGAATTGATAAATCATGTTTGTTGGTTCCCATGTTGCATCCTCGGACAATGTATCCTTCCATTGTATTAGGACCTCTTGGATAGTGTGCTAGCAGAGATGACACTCTCTTTCGTTAAGGAGGGCCTCAAGCTACAACCAAACATAACCTTCTTCATCCAATTTGTGAAGGTTAGTTTGAATACGACAATTAGATGCAAACACTTTCTTTAAGTAGGAGACATGAAAGATTGGATGAATTTTAGAGTGGCCAAGAAGTTATAATTTGTAAGCCACTAGCCCAATACATTTGAGGACCTTATAAGGGCCATAAAAATTTCGAGCAAGCTTCTTGTGATGGTTGTCTTCGAGGGAGGTATGATTGTAAGGCTGTAGATGGAGGAACACCTGATCCCCTTCTTCAAAATGGCGTTCAGAGTGATGTTAATCAACATGTTGCTTCATCCTAGTCTAAGCCATGACCAAATTATCTTTGAGAGTGCAAAGAATATCATCCCGAGCTGTGAGGGTTTTGTCGACTTCCTATACGTTAGAGACTCCTGGTAAGTAGGATAACACTGATGGGGGATTTTGGCCATAGATAACCTCAAATGGGGTCATTTGAGTGGCAAAATGTTAAGTTGTATTGTACCACCATTCTGTCAGGGATAACTGTAACACCTCAGTTTTGACCCCTAGATGTAGCATTGTATATTTGTAAATATTATGAATGGTCGAGGGCCAAGTGATGTAATATGTAAAATTTGTACATTGAAAATAAGAAAATGAAATCCACCACTGGACTATAGACGGGTAAGGACTAGAGTAATGGGGGGCTATGATTACACAATAGAGGGGGGGTCAATGTGGGTTTCCATGTGCCTTGAGTCTTAAGCCATGTTCATTAATCAATTTGTCATTTATCCATTTATCCCTTTGACTTATTTTGTACTCAATCATTGAATTCGTGTAATAAGTTGGGTGAGGAAGTTATCCCATTCAGTAATGACAGTGTGGGTTAAATGTAATCATCCTTGGGGGGAAGAGTAAGAGTCAAGCAAACATGGGAGAAGAGGAAATTTGAGTAGCAAGAAGAGGGGATTTTGCAGTTAGTAATAAGTGAGGAAAATTAGAGTAGAGGGTTGCAAAAGAGTGGCCATCCATATTGGGTATGGAAGACAACTTTCTCAAGCTAGTAGTTATATTGAGAATGAGATTGCTATTATTGTGCGTGATTTCCAATGAGAAATTACCAAAAGAGAATTCACAAATGTTGAGTAAACACTCTTGTTGTAGTTGGATTTCCTAGAGCCCCCAATAGAGGGATTCCTAGTCGGTTTGTGTTGGAGCCTTGGAGGGGAAGGATATTGTCTACATGACTACAATGCAAAGAACGAAATCTCATAGCTTAGGTTTTATAGGTTGACGGGGAAGAGAGCTTAGTGGTTGGAATTGCTATAGGAGTTGCATAAATGTGTTTTATTGGGTATTTGAGTTGTTACAGTGGACTATAGACACATGTAGGATCATGTATGTCCTTCTAGATTCATATCCCCAGCTTAGGGGTGGCTTGTTGTAGAGAGAATTGGTGCAACAAAGCATACAATTGAGAGGAATGTCTTTTGTCTACATTCGATTGAGTAAAATATTTGAAAAGATAAGTGTTTTGATCACTATGTCATTTACAATTTTAATGCTATGATTGAATGTTGCATTTACTCTATATTGTATGTATGAATGTTGTAATGTGTGTTTCATTGCTATTGTGCATGTTTAAACATTTCACATTGACATTTTTATTCTTTAATGATAATAGCATGCATGTGTGTCATGTTGCATGTATTTTCTGCATGTAAATCAATATGTTAATTGATTTGGTAGTAACGTGGCCCTTCTAGGGAGTTGTGTATGTAACAATAACCATCAAACCCATTTGAACTGTCATTTAGAAGTAAATCACTGCAAATATGCTTCCAATCATTTGTTGACAACTTTAGTCTAACCATTAGTTTGAGGGTGATAGGTAGTGCCAAGATGGAATTGAGTGCCATAGATCCCAAACAATTATTGCCTTAAATTGTTAATGAAAGTGGGATTACTTTGTTACAATAGATTGCAACATACCATGGAGTTTAAATATATTATCCATGAACACATAAGCGATCGTGGAAGCTTTAAAGGGGTGTTGTAAAGAACAAAAATGAGAATATCCTGAAAGTTGTTCAACCACAACCATGAGGATAGATTTATTGCCAAATTTAGGTAACCCCACAATATAGTCCATAGAAATGTCAATCCATATAGTTGGTGTAATAGGTAAAGGTTGTAGTTCACCTTCAGTTTTCACTGTTTGTGTCCCTTATGTCGTTTTCAAAGTTCACATCCTACGAGAAAAGTGCAGATGTTATTCTTCATGCCTTCCCAAAAGATTGAATGCTTGATCTATTCACATGTTTTAAGAAAGATGGAATGACCTGCTATTGGATTGCATGGAGTTCATATAACACTATTGATTTAAAGGAAAACTATTTTCTCAAGTACAAACACCCTTGATAATGAAGCTCTTCTTTGTGCCAAGTGTATCCCTAAGATGCATGGGGTGCCATTTGAAGTTGTTAGATCACGTGGGAAATCTCGGGATCCATGAACCAATATTTGTGGACCTCATTCAACCAATCTGCTACAATGAAGGAGAGTGAAAATAAGGACCCTTCCTCTTCATACTTTCGAGAGAGAAAAGTTAGAGTATGTAAACAATATCTATAAGTCTTCAAACACTATTTACATAACATAATTTAGAATAGATCTATGCAATAACAAACGAGTATGCAAGCAACCATGGTCATATAGAAAAACAATCAAAATATTTGTTATGCCACTTAACCCTTCTTCATTTCATACAACAATAATCATTCAAGAACATGGGACTATAAATGATATTGGGAATATGGTAGGGTTTGTAATGTGCGTAAAATGTAATAATGACAGGGAAATACAATTATACATGTTCTTAAACAATCACATAAAACATCTGTGAGAGCTCAATCATCCTTCAACAATGCATTTATCCTTTCCTCAACAAATACCCATCACTGCTGATTTTAACCATCAAGTATGCATCAGGGGAGATAATTATGAATAAAAATGAAAATGGAAATGGGAGCTAGGAATAACTACAAAAAATGGAAATATGGAGGGATTTGGCCCTGATAAAAAATTGAACTTTTAAAATATGTCATAGTATCATCCTGATTATAATATCATCATACCTCAACCATTAAATCTTTTTCCTTTAATATTAGTCTGACATGGGAAACTTTCAAGCTTTATACATCATAGGGAAAAAAAAATGATTTCTGAAAGTGATAAATGAATATGGGAATAATAAATGGAAAGTGAAAATATGAGGGGCTTGGCCATATACAGATTTATTTCATAATTTAGAATCATTTCACTATCCATTTGACTTTCTTCGAATAATAAATATGAGTTTCTCTCAAAAAAATTCCAATAGCAAAATGTATTGGCCAGACTAAGCACACAAATTAAATGCAAGTACTTTCAACTCATCATGCCTTCAACTAATGAAATGATGTAATCAATAATCAACTTCTACCCAATGTATAGTGAGGATCGAAGTGGGAATTTTTTACATATCCCTTTCAAAATAAACACCCATCATAATCCTATAGATTAAAAAAATCTTTATCATATCAAAGTCCAAACTGAAGCATTCTAATCAATTTATGTGTGTAACAAGATTCACAGGTATACCCAACTCTTTTTCAAACAATTCATTTATCAATAAAACAATTGATCATCACTTTGCATGAAGGAATCACATAAATATACCAAATGTACCACATAACAAGCACTTCCAAAGGACTTCACACATTTTCTCTCATTCTAACCATAATCAAAACTGAAGTGAAATAACTCATTATCAAAAGACAAATTGGAGGATATTTAGGGTTTCAACACCCAAAACCCATATACATTATGAACAACTAAAACAAGTGCATAGGTTAGGGTTATGTAAGCAAGATATGTTTGAATATCGAGGGGGGAGGGATGAATCAGTATGAGCACTTTATACCACTTTTAACCACGATATATATTCTTCACTTTAACAACAATGTTGAGCAATATATCACCAATGTATCATTTATGAATGCATCCAATATATATATATATATATATATATATATATATAAGTAGCATCACATCAAGAGCACAATACACCATCATTTATGTGGAAACCCAAATGGGAGAAAACCACTAAATGCTTTCTTATATATACCAAGAATTCATTAATAGGAAGCATTGACTTTCAAATTCTTAACTAGAAGGAGGCTCCAACCCCTAATTCTTAGGATACAACCTGAAGGAAGCTACAACTCCTTGAATTCTCTAGATCCAACCAGAAGGAGGCTACAACCCCTTGAGTTCTTCGGCTCCGACCGAAAGGTGGCTCCAACCACCTAGTTCTCAGCCTTCAATTTGAAGG
Organism: Picea sitchensis; assembly: GCA_010110895.2. Classification (NCBI taxonomy): domain Eukaryota; kingdom Viridiplantae; phylum Streptophyta; class Pinopsida; order Pinales; family Pinaceae; genus Picea; species Picea sitchensis. Next base: position 32,587 of record SNQJ01S0005790.1, read on the forward strand.
AAGCTCCAACTCCTTGATTCTCCAGTTCCAACCAGAAGAAGGCTACAACCCTCTTTCCTTGCCCTATCCTTTTGCCCTGAAATATAAGTGTAGACCAATTGTCACACACTCTGCCACTATCACTACCACATCAACCCATAACCTATCAACCTATCATTGAATCCAACATGTCACTGTCAACTGATCATTGCCACAAAAACTTGTCCAACCAATCATTGTCTCATCAACTTGTCGAACTAATCACTGTCTCATCCACGAAACCAGATCCACTCCCATCCTCATGCAACTCATGCCAATATCACGAACATCATTTCTCAAACCATATGATCAACATCACCAACACATGCCTCTATCAAGCATGTACTAACATCACCACATACCATCACAAGATATGTGTCTCAACCAAGTACCAACCTGTACCATGCATCAACCAAGCATCAACCATGTACCACAACAAGTGCATCAACCATGCACCAAAATTGTATTGTCAACAATGTACCAACCATGTACATCAACCATGTACATGCACATCAATATGTACCAACCATGCACATCAACCATCTACATCAGCACCTGTACCATACCATATACCATACCATGTACCACAAACCATATTCCAAGAAATGTATCTCAGCCATATACCATATCAAACATCAATCTTGTACCATATATCATATCAACAACCATATGTAGATATGTGCCATGTCATCAATGAAGCATATCAAAGAACCAAGACATTTCCCTCATGCATACATCACCATACAACATGAACATCCCTCAACCATGTACAAGGAACTCAAAGATATGAAATATAATAACCATGTAATATACTATACTAGTCATAAGAGTGCTCCTCACTCAACCAACCAACCAACATATACCATATCCAAGTACAAGACCAACCATACCAAGAATGCCTGAAGAATTCACCACATCATAAGAAAATCCAAGCATCAAAACAAACTAATAACCATACCTTAACTTATGTAGTTGACGTGAACATGTAGAATGTTGACCTGTGAACTTGCTTTCAGACTCTAGGGACCTGGTACCAACATCTATTCAAATTTTCATGAGCTTTTCAGATGTACACGACTTTCCCTTCTACAACCCACGTATATATGCTCTTTCCTCCACTGTAGCCTACGTGCATACGCTCCATTACAGTCCTGCAACTTGCGTATAACTCATAAACTATGGTTTTTGTAAAACTCTGAGATTTTCATCGTCAACCCTTCTTTGCTACCTCAGAAAATGATGCTACAACTTTGCCAAAAGATCACTAGATCACAAGAAAGATAAGCACTGAATAAGTGTGTGTGTGTGTACTTATGAATGACTCTGTTGAGGAAAATATATGAATTTATCTTACTCAAGCATTTTAGAATCTTGCTTGGCTAAGGCAAGATATTCGGGAATATCACCCTATGTTTTATAGCCTCAAAAAGTATTTCTCAATCCACAAGTATTAATTACAAGGGCTTAGGCTGATTTTTTTAAATGAAAAGAGTATTGCAAAATATGAAATTTTTTATATAATTTTCTGAACATACACAGATTGCAGAAAATAAATGTGGAGATCAAAAGCAAAAATAACCAAGTCATAGATTAACACAAATGAGACAGAATAACAATCTCTTTATTTCATTCCAAGAAATCACAACTATCTTTCTCTTTACAAAATCCCTATGGGGGCATGGACCAAGGTCAAATATATATATCCTCGATGAAAACCATACAAAAGGACTCTGACAAGAAGTAAAAAATGAACTTTAAAATCTGGATCAGCTTGCCACATATTGCTGCCAACTTGACTCCACACAATATCCTTTATCAGTTATGAAACTCAATCCATAAACAAACTAGTATACACAAACTATCAAAGATAGATCAACACCTCCGAAACAAGCATCTGAATGATATTGTTTAGATTTGAACCTTGTTGTCTACAATAGGACCCTGCTGTCAAAAAGAGTATTAGGCCTTTAATGAACTGAAGAATGAATGAAAACTAAACTATCGCATGAAACACAAGAGAAAACCTTAGTATGTTTTTTCCTTCTATTCTCCCCTTGTTCTTCCTTCTCATTTGGCTTTTATGCATTCCAAATTAGCTGAAGTAGTTCAACTACCTCATTTAGTTAAGTTAACTAAACTTAACTAATTTTGGTTTAGGGGAAGTAATAATAATAATAATAATTAAGGGTCTTTATATTAAATAATAACTAAGTAGGTGGGACCCCTCGTGATTTCCTTTTATTTCTTTACAAAAATAAACACAATTAGACAACCAATAAAACACATGCCTCCTTGTAGCTCCCATAATTATTTCCATAATTTGAAATTTAAATATCATAAACATTTCAAATTATATTCAAAACATGTAAATATCCACATAATACAAAAAATAGTTTGTTGTCCAAAGCTTTATGCAGTCCATTGTCTTCAACAAATCAATCATAAACACATAAATCAAAATCCATATTTTCCACTTTGAGAGACAATCCTTCTTCTGTCATTGTTGTCCCCTTTGGACTTCCCGGAATTAGCCTTAGGTTGGGTGGAACCTTGAGGCTTAATCTCACTAATAACATGGGAGCAATCGTCCCTCAGGTGCTGACGGGAGAACACTGGCTTTTTTGACTAACTTGAAGGAAATGAGGGGGAAGCAACAAATTTACCTTTGTCTTGCACATGGGGGGCCTCGGTTCTAAGTCGTTTTCTAGCATGATAGGACTGTACAGGTGAGTGTGCAGGGGCAATTTGAGCATTTGGGTTTACAGGTCGAGGATGAGGAGGCAATGACAAGTTAGGCCAACCACGATGGTGGGCGATTGTCATATGAACAATCTCCTTCCATCCATCATTTTCGAGAACTTCTGGTTGCGAAGATACATGGGGAGGCACTAGGATACCAGGAACATTTTGGGGCTGGAAGGGAGGCCTCTCTGGTCTAGGATGAATTATCCCTTGCCCGATCCAATTGAAAAACCCAACTTGAAAAAGCTGGTTCAACCCCTGAGGATTGACATCAAAATGAATTGAGAATTTGGGCCCTCTATTCAAGTTACCTCTTCCCCTATTGTTTCTGTCACGACTTCCTTTGATGAAGAAACTCATCCTGTATGGAGCAATTTATTAGCAATTAGCCCTTAAAAAATCATGCATGAGATTCTCTTTATATGAAACAAAGTTTGGCTAAGAAATTGACATAAGACCCATTTAATTCAATCCATAAAATTTATTTAATAATTTCCAAATGAGCAAGGAGTGAAATAGGGTTCATGGGATATCTGAGGGGATTGTAATGAGCGAAAAAGTGATATCATGACAGGGAGTAAGAAGACGAGTAATGCTCAACAATTCATTAAATAATTAACTGTGTAATCAATACCAAAATATATCAGCTGCTACCTATTCCTGTGTCATCTTTTACCACTACCATACCGAGTTTTAATTTTATTTTATTGAACAGGGCATGTAAAAATCAAATTGGGATCGTGAGGGGATTATAATGAGCGAAAAAGTGAGAATATGAGAGGGAATAGTACAGATATTGTTCATAAAAATAAATTAAATCAAACAACAATCATAACTCTGTTCCAATCACAATCCAAAAAGCATCCACTTTTAAGACCAAAACCATTTAACTGTCCCTTAATTGTAGAAATAATACTTCTTGTCTTAAAAAAAAACAATTCAATCTCCCAAAATTCTTCAATTATATCAATCTGTGCATCCTAAAAAATAACTATGCAAATATTATTTCCAATTCCACAGTAATATCATAACCATTTGAACCACAACCCTGTATGTTCTAACTCAAATCTTTTCTTTTTAAAACAAACATAATATGCACAGTGATTCCAATTATCCATATCCAATGTTCAATTCTGGAAATCAAATAAAAATAGACCTAGTACTAACCACCAACAATCAACTTCCAATACTAACTGACATATCCACTGTCATCCAAACAATAATTGGGCCTGATTTAATCACACATAGGTCATCAACAATATAATCGACAACAATCTTGATTCAAGAATAGCATTTAACCAAAAACATGTTGCTCTGAGCCTGAGATCTGTGTTTTTAAAACATGTATAGACTTTTGTTTAAAATAAATGCTCAACAAAAGATAGCCATATAATGTGCGAGGAGAACAAAACCATATCACACACAGGTGTCTCTTTAAATCTTGACATGACCAAGATCATGTTTAATGGACCAATCACACACATGTGCCTTTTACACTTAAATAGGAACATGACTGTGCTAGGGTTTAACACAACAATGGGTGGAATAACCATAATCGACCAATTGGAAAGTTCTCAAGGCTGTAGATATCCCATACCCTTTTCTTTTCAAACAAGTTT
>SNQJ01S0005790.1:40525-58219 GCA_010110895.2 Picea sitchensis
TGGGTCAAATTCCGACGGCGCGTTCGACGCAATTGCCACTTTCTATTGTCGGAAGACCGACAAACCTCGGACCCCCTCAAACGTCGTTTCACATGACGTCATTTTTCCGACGACCTAATTTTCGTCTCTCTTGCGACGTTTCAAACGTGGCAAGAGAGACGTTGCATCTTTAACAAGAGAGAAAGCATGTTTTTCAATATAGAAATATTTGAACTCATCATCCGTCAAGCTTTGACTCATGCAAGCCACTGGTTTTTCATTAACTGAGTCATCATATTGCATGAGGATAGCAGAAATTGCTTCCTATGTGGTAATAGTATATATAATAAATTCTTTCTCAAAATCAAGCTTCGCCAAAACTGGTGCGGAACTGATTGCGTTCTTGATCCTTATGAAAGCATTTTCGACGTCATTCATCCAAGAAAAGGAACGATCTTCTTTAAGAACATTGTGAATTGACTTGACCATTACAACAAAATCAGGAACAAACCTACGAACAAAGTTGATAATACCCATAAAGGCTTGAACCTCCTTTTTGGAAGTAGGAGCATGAATATTTAGGATAGCAACAATCCTTTCGGGATCTATGCTTATTCCTGAATCAAAGACAATATGCCCAAGGAGTTTGCCCTTGGTAACACTGAAGATAGACTTAGAAGGATTTAAAGAAATGTCGAATTTCTTGCATCACATGAGAATATTTCTAAGATGACCGAAATGATCTGATCGGTTTTTATAATACACAATTAAGTCATCAAGATAAATCTAAATAATTTTGCTGATCAAATCATTAAAATCTATTTGCATAGCTCTTTGGAAAGTGGAACTTGCATTAGATAAGACAAAATGCATATGTTCATAAGCGAAAGTGCCTCAACGTGTAATAAAAGTGGTTTTATATTTATCTATCCCTTTTACCTTGATTTGATTGTAACCAAAAAAATCGTCAAGTAAGGACATCATATGTGACCCTGCAACTTGCTGCAAAATCATATCCATATTAGGGAGATGGAAATGGCTTTTTGTACTAGCCCTATTTAATGCACGAAAATCAACACATAATCTAATCTAACCAGTTGCTTTTTGTATAGGAACCAGATTGGAAACCCACTCAGAATACTTAACAGGGAAAATTATCCCACCTTTCAAGAGTTTTTCCAACTCCTTCCAAATTGTTGCTTCCAGTGTAGGGTTAATGAGTTTTTGTTTTTTCCTAACTGGTTTTATTCCCTCCTTTATAGGAATGGCATGTTGTATAAGAGCAGAATCAAAACCACGAAGATCCTCATAAGACCAAGCAAAAACATCTTGAAATTCACAAAGTAACTCTGTGAACTTCAATTTTTCTTCATCAGAACATTGGGTACCTATCTTAACATTCTTTGGAAAATTGGGTGTCCCAATGTTCAAGGAAATGGTTTCACCCACGTTCCTTTTCGACTCCTCTTCTTTATGCTTTTCTTTGTTGCCTACAACACTTAATGAAAATGAACTTTCTAGAGGAGTCAAGCCCTTCATAATCTTGTTATCTTCCATGGATATAATTTCCTTAGGCTTATAAGGTTCATTTTGTATGAAAGCACATATGCTCTCATCACTAGGGAAGACCTGCCATGACTCTATATTGCCAGGGATATGAGGACGGTACAAATATTGAAAGGTGCAATCAGGTCTTTGTGGCAGAAGTTTCCGAGTAGGAGAGGCTACAAAAATAGCTAACTTGTCAGCCATTGAGTTCAATTCCCTTTTAACATGAGTGATGTTGAAAGATAACAAGTTTGAGATAAGTTCCTAGACAGTTTGGGTGTAACGGTTCATTAACTTGTTTCTAGGAGAATATATCTTACGTACAAGGTTTACAACAAGTTCGGAATCCCCAAAAACTGTAAGGTGACCACAACCTAAATTATAGGCATTTTCAATGCCTAACAATAATGCTTCAAATTCGGTGACATTGTTTGTGTAGACAAACTCTAACCTATAGGAAAAGTTGTGAATTTTACCCATAGGAGAGTACAAGATAATGCCAGCCCCATTTCCTTCATTGGAGCATGAACCATCAAGGTGCATATGCCACATCCCATCCTCTATGTCTATCTGTTCCAAGGTAGTGTTGTACTCATCTGCAAATATGGAATACACTCCTAGGTCCTCCTTGATATAATTTACATTAGGCTACAAAATGCTTTCTATATAAGGTGATATTCTTCCCTCCCTTAGGACTATAATGTTCTTCCCATTCCGAGGAATGGATAAGTGTGTCTTGTCGAGTGAGAGATATCCAACCGTCAAATCTTGCCAGTCTCTTCCTAAGATGATTGAATAATTACTCATTGGCATGTCAATTACCTGAATATTAAGGGTTGTCCTTATTTCAGGATGCACGCACAAAACCAAGGTCACATCCTTGATTTCACCTATGGTCGATTGTTGTAAACTATTATAAGAAAGCATGCTTCTAGCATTTTCATTTGTACAAGACAAGCCTAGCTCTTCCATAATAATCTTCGACATTACACTTGGGCTCAAACCACCATCAATGAGACAACAATGGGCTATTTTTTCCATAATCTTTACAGAAATAAAAAAAGGGGGGTTTTTTACAGGGTGTCTGAAATTATGTACACCTACTTTATTTACAGTTGAATCCTCTTCATCTACCTCTTCGGAGAGGTTGGCTACAATGGAAGATTTTCCTTCCATGAAATTTTTCATATGCTTTTGTTGCTCAGGGATGACAACCATGTCTAGGAGGGTAGCATCAACTTTAATATTAGCCAATTGATTGAGAATTTTGTATTTGGAAGAAGGAAGAGGGGAGGGAGTTCCTTGACTGTCAAGAGTTTTAGAAACTTGTACAGTAGCAACTGGTGAAGATGAGCTTGGGCTAGAAGAAGTGCGAGGACGATCATTTTTACCTTTCGGAGCATAGGATTTATTCCTAGTATTTATGATCATAACATCCTCTGGTTCTGCAAAATAAAGAACAACAATGTTAGTTTCAGGCCTTTTACCAAAGATTTTATCTCTAGCATTCTTCTATACCTCACAATTACTTTCCTCATGGTGTTCCTCGAAAAAGTTACACCAACTGTGAGGCATGATGGCTTTAGGTTGAAAGTTGTTTTCATTAGGATTCCTAAAGGGTGGTGAAGAAGAAGATGAGGCCCCAGGGGTAAGTGAAAGGACATTTCCCTTCCGCTCATCCGCTATCATTCAATTATTCATGTCTTGTACAAGCTGTAACAGGGTGGACATGCCTGTCTGTTTAACTAAATCTCCCTTAAGAAGACCTGTTCTTTCAAGTTGTTCTCCATACTCTAAAAAAGTATGCAGAGTGGAACCAAGGTTGTCAATGGCCCTTTTATTCAAGCCTGTGACGGTAGGGGAAAGGTAGAACATTATAGTAATGCATAAAGGCGACTTGGTTCTGAGGGAAAATAAGTTTGGAATTTGGTTATATAACTTGGTGAAACGTAAGTTGAAAGACTTGATAGTTTCACTATCTTTGTAAGCAATGTTATTATACTCCCGTAACTACTCGGTTGGGCTCTTAGACTGCCCATAGGTAGTTTTGAACCAATAAAATAAATCCTCCCAAGTGGAAAGAATCTTGGGAGGAAGATCAAAGAAATCGACTGCTGCCTTCCCTTCAAGGGAATTAACAAACAAGCACATACAAGTGTCATTCTCATTGGATCCTATCTTGTGACAGGCATTAGAAAATGCCACCAAGTGTTCATTAGTAGTGGTTGTGTTATTCCCAAAAAACTTAGGGAGATGCTCTTTGAATTTGGGAAGAGGATGAGTGGCAGGTGCTAAGTTTAGTAGAGAGGAAACATGCCATGGAGTAGTAGTAGCATCTCCTTCAAATTGAAAGAGACCATACATTTTAATGGCCTTGGCGGGGTTTGTAGTTGATTGGACCGGAATTTGATGGCTATACAAGCTACCAATCATTGATGAGGCCGAGGGTTGAGAAGAAGAAGCACCTCTAGTGCCACCAAAGCCACCACTAGATGCCATCTTGTGAACGATAAGTAAGGGAGAGAAAGACAAACTGGATGAATCAAACAAAGTTCTCCTTAAAGTACTTTGTTGGGTTTTCAAAACAACGTTTCTTCTTCCTATTTCAACAATAGGGTTGATATCAGGTGATAAACCTCTTCTTCTCCTAGATATGTGAGGGTTTAAGGAAATGAAAAGAACATCAAAACTTTAGGAAAAAGAAAGCTATGGTTGATTCCTAGGCTGTCTTTGCCTAGCTTACCAATGTTCTCGAACACTTATGTCTTGTTCAATCACTTCCCATGAGTGTTCAAGCTCAACCCAGTTATTAGTGGTCTCTAAGATGGTATTAAATAAGGTTAAAGCAATGCTAGTCTGATCTTTAAGACCAGGCTCAATATTGGGCCACCTTGCAATAGGTACAGTCATGAAGAAAAAGAAACAGTCAAAGAATCAAAAACAAAAATATAAATATATTCAATGATAATCAAGCATACAATCAACCAGAGAGATATAGTATGGTCGCCAAATAAATGTTGAGGAAAATATATGAATTTATCTTACTCGAGCATTTTTTAATCTGGCTTGGCTAAGGAAAGATAGTCAGGAATACCACCCTATGTTTTATAGCCTCAAAAAGTATTTCCCAATCCACAAGTATTAATTACAAGGGCTTAGGATGATTTTTAAAATGAAAATATTGTTGCAAAATATGAAATTTTTTATATAATTTTATGAACATATACAGATTGCAGAAAATAAATGTGGAGATCAAAAGCAAAAATAACCAAGTCACAGATTAACACAAATGAGACAGAATAGCAATAGCTTTATTTCATTCCAAGAAATCTAAAGTATCTTTCTCTTTACAAAATCCATGTGGGGGCATGGACCAAGGTCAAATCTAGATATCCTCGATGAAAACCATACAAAAGGACTCTGACAAGAAGTAAAAAATGAACTTTAAAATCTAGATTAGCTTGCCACAGACTATTGCCAACTTGACTATGTACAATATCCTTTATCAGTTGTGAAACTCAATCCATAAACAAACAAGTATACACAGACTATCAAAGATAGATCAACACCTCTGAAACAAGCATCTGAATTATATGGTTCAACTTTGAACCTTGCTGTCTACAATAGGACCCTGCTTTCAAAAAGAGTATTAGGCCTTTAATGAACCGAAGAATGAATGAAAACTAAACTATCTCATGAAACACAAGAGAAAACCTTAGTATGCTTTCTCCTTCTATTCTCCCCTTGTTCTTCCTTCTCATTTGGCTTTTATGCATTCCAAATTAGTTGAAGTAGTTCAACTACCTCATTTAGTTAATTTAACTAAACTAACTGATTTCAGTTTAGGGGAAATAATAATAATAATAATTAAAGGTCTTTTTATTAAATAATAACTAAGTTGGTGGGGCCCCTTGTGACTCCCTTTTATTTCTTTACAAAAATACACACAATTAGACGACCAATAAAACACATGCCTCCTTGTGGCTCCCATAATTATTTCCACAATTTGAAATTTAAGTATCATTAATTTTTCAAATTATATCCAAAACATGTAAATATCCATATTATCCAAAAAATAGTTTGTTGTCCAAAATTTTCTGCAGTCCATTGTCTTCAACAAATCAATCATAAACACTTAAATCAAAATCCATATTTTCCAGTTTGAGAGGAAATCCTTCTTCTGTCACTGTTGTCCCCTTTGGACTTCCCAGAATTAGCCTTAGGTTGGGTGGAACCTTGAGGCTTAATCTCACTAATAACATGGAAGCAATTGTCCCTCAGGTGCATACGGGAGGACACTGACTTTGCTGAGTCACTTAAAGGAGATGAGAGGGAAGCAACAACTTTACCTTGGTCTTGCACATGGGGAGCCTTGGTTCTGAGTCGTTTGCTAGCATGAGAGGAATGTATAGGTGAGTGTGCAGGGGAAATTTGGGCATTTGGGTTTATAGGTGGAGGAGGAGGAGGCAATGACAAGTTGGGTCAACCACGGTGGTGGGAGACTGCTAGATGAAAAATCTTTTGCCATCCATCATTTTCAAGAACTTTTGGTTGCAAAGATACATGGGGAGGGACCGAGATACTAGGAACATTTTGGTGCTGGAAGGGAGGCCTCTTTGGTCTAGGTTGAATTATCCCTTGCCCAATCCAATTGAAAAACCCAACTTGAAAAAGATGGATCAACTCCAAAGGATTGGCATCAAAATGAATTGAGAATCTGGGCCTTCTAGGCCCTGACCCTCTGTTCTAGTTACCTCTTCCCCTATTGTTTCTATCATGATTTCGTCTACTGAGGAAACTCATCCTATAAGCAACAATTTATTAGCAACTAGCCCTTAACAGACCATACATGACATTCTCTTGATTTGAAACAAAGTTTGGTTTAGAAAATGACATAATACCCATGCAATTCAATCCATAAAATTTATTTAATAATTGCCAAATGAGAAGGGAGTGAAATAGGGTTCATGGGATATTTGGGGGGATTGTAATGAGCGAAAAAGTGATATCATGACAGGAAGTAAGAACACGAGTACTACTCAATAATTCGTTAAATAATTAACTGTGCAATCAATACCCGAATATATCAGTTGCTATGTATTCCCGTGTCATCTTTTACCACTGCCATACAAAGTTTTAATTTTATTTTATTGAACAAGGCGTGTAAAAATGAAGTTGGGATTGTGAGGGGGTTCTAATGAGTGAAAAAGTGAGAATATGAGACGAAATAATACATATACCGTTCATAAAAATAAATTAAATCAAACAACAATCATAACTCTGTTCCAATCACAATCCAAAAAGCATCCACTTTTAAGACCAAAACCATTTAACTGTCCCTTAATTGCAGACATAATACTTCTTGTCTTAAAAAAATAAATCAATTTCCAATAATTCTTCAATTATATCAATCTATGCATCCTATACAATAACTATGGAAATATCATTTTCAATTCCACAGTAATACCATAACCATTCGAGCCATAGTCCTCTATGTTATAATGTTGAACTTGTCCTTTTAAACAAACATAATATGGACAATGATTCCAATTATCCATATCCAATGTTCAATTCTTGAAATCAAATAAAAATAGACCCAGTACTAACCACCAACAATCAACTTCGAATACAGACTGACATAGTCCATCGTCATCCAAATAATAATCAGGCCCATTTTAATCACACACAAGTCCTCAACAATATAATCGACACCAATATTGATTCGAGAATACCATTTAACCAAAAGCATGTAGCTCTGAGCCTAAGATCCATGTTTTTAAAACATGTACAAATTTCCCTTTAAAATAAATGCTCAACAAAAGACAGAGCCATATAATGCACAAGGAAAACAAAACCATGTCACACACAAGTGTCTTTAAATATTGATAGGACCAAGCTCGTGTTTGATGGACCAATCACACACAGGTGCCTTTTAAACTTAAATGGGAACATGCCCGTGCTAGGGTTTAACACAACAATGGATGGAATAACCATAATCGACCAATTGGAAAGTTCTCGGGGCTGTAGATAGCCCATACCCTTTTCTTTTCAAATATTTTTATCAAAGGGAGGAAATGCAGAGACTCAATCAAGAGATGGTCTTTGAAGTTAGAGAGCCTGTGCTCTCTTTTTCTTTTAAAATTACCATAGTCATTTAACTTGTAAGCCAAAATATTGACAGAACCAAAAGGTTCCAGAGGAGCAATAGAAACAAGTCAAACTCAATAGAACCAAGTCGTTCTCTTTAGAACTTTATTGCAGAGAGGTAATGAGAGTTTGGCTCATTTAAGGGAGAATCTTCGAACATAGAGAGCTCATAACCTCTCTTCCTCTTAATAGAAGTTATCACAGAGAAGCAACCACAGGTAAACAAGACGAGTCTTGGGAGAACAGAGAGGTCATGCTCCTTCTCTAAAACCCACACTTGTTTAACTCATAATCCAAAAAAAAGATAGTGAGGGTAATAAAAATAGCAGTCAACCACCTCCAATGGATATCGAGAGGGGTGAATTCTTATAACCACCATGGCAGAATGCCTGAGCACAACCCGTAGCTACTCGAAACATATACAAGCTTCCATTCAAGGTTCTGGGCAGTGCAAAGATTCAATTGTGAAACACTTTCAACAATAGTGACAGTGAAGAAAATCCATAACAGACAATAGCTTGGGGCTCGGCCAAACAAAGCAAGAAGAATACCACTGTCGACAGTTGCATTGCAACTTGGAGGAACGAATCATAACAATGACCAAAATGAAAAGGGGTGACAACAACTAATACCTAGACTGGTGGTAAAACCCTGCGCAAATAAAAACTCAAAGCTTGTTGCACCATTGCCATCATTTTTCATAGAGAACTAGAATAAAACCCCAAGCTAACCGACATTTTTTTAACCAATAACCAATGCACATGCTTTACAAAGCAACAACACCCATTCCTTTCTTTTAAAACGCCAACATTCCACAGTAATCATAGAGAACACCATAAACACATCATTGACACCTAGTCGAAAACTCAAGAAAAACACAGAACTCATGCAATCCTGAGCCAACAAATTGATTCATAATATAGAGGGACCATCATGGATGGAAAGCAAAGGAGCAATACCTGGAAAAATCACTTCAAGAAAGAGTTGGCCTATGTTTTTTTTCTTTCAAAACCTAAAATCGCGGAGCTTCCACAACCACGAGAGCCAAATGCAACTATGGCTAGGGTGACGGGCTTGAGGGTGGTTTGGAGTGACGTGCAGTAAATGCACGTCGCTTGCTCACTTGGCCCTATTCAATTCAACGTACTAGCCATCCCATTACCATAACATAAACCATTAAATTCAAACACATATCCATTGCATAAATTCAATGACATATCCGTTGTATAGTGCGCCACCCGAAACATATCACAACTTTAATAATAACCATATGTTAACATTACCATATGTGCTTCCCATATAATTCTTTAACCAAAATGCATAGTTTACAACTAGGTCCATCACTTCCCATTTGTCACTATTATATATACTTCAAGGTTTATATATAATCTCTTTTGCAATAGCCATAGTTTTTTCCTCTTTTTGTTTTGAGCTCCCATTTCATTCTTTGGCATAAAAACATATATAAGATTTTTAATCAATGTTAATGCATAACATAACACCTGTAAAAAAACATAATCCTTATATTCATAGCACTGCCTTGTATTGTGAGTGACCATCAACAACATTTAACAATAATACATCAACCAACCATGTTTTCATATCGAATGAAACCAAGACTACATCATCAACTGTAGAAGATTGCGTAGGCATCAATATAACAACAACAAACATATAATTGTAACACATCCATCATACCACCTCTAGTCTACAAGGGGGTCCCACCTACTAGTTTATTATTATTATCATAAATAAATAATATAGCTTAGCAATCCTTTGTGGGGAGTATTCATCATTGCGATTTGAATCATCGACATACTCCTTGAGGTGTATTTATACTTGTGTTATCTAACTCATTTCCTTAATTTAGGGATTCTAGGGTTTTATTGTTACAACAAGTTTACCCCTTTGAACAAGACTTATAACAAACTAGGGGCTTCTTGTCCACTCTTCGGGGTTTACAAATTCACAAGGTCATATCTCCCTAACCGTGAGGAACCACATGGTGTTCCACATATCACTCGAAATAGAATGATGTGTACTATCCATCTATGATAGTCTTACTTGCAATTACACTCTCCTTCATGTTGTTATTCCTCAATCAACTTTGGGTCCCATAACCACACCTCTGGAATACATGGAAACTACATCAAATGTACCCAACTAACTCATCATCAATCTCGATCATACAGATGATAACCAATTGTCCAACGATCTCGTCCACATCTATGGGGCTTCTGTACTTCTCCAAGGGTTGACATCAATTTCCAAGATTACTCTCCAAGGGTTGACATCAATGACAATAAATTGTCCAACAATCTCCCTCTTTGGAATTGATGGCAACACTTAGACATGGCAACACTCATGCTTATGCTCCCCTTGTGACCATTGTTCATCATCAATGTTTCTCACTCTCCCCCTTTGGATAAAGGGTATCTCTCCTTGGGGCTACTCCCTCTGTCTTCATGCCTTTGTTCTTTCTCTTCCTCTTTGACCAAAGGTTAACTACCCCTGTCAATATGTCTCCTCTTGACATTATACTTGTTGTAACCAATCATAGGAAAAATAATACCCCCCCCAGTGGGTATGTCTCCCCCTGTCTGGACTCTGCATGCTAATGATATTCCTTTTTGGATCTCTTCCTCTGATGACTTGAATTTTCTGCCAAATGCTATGTAGATCAATGTAGGTGATCCAAAATGGATCCAGGAAGGCATAAAAATCAAATTTCTCAGAATCAGACGAAACCAACATCATTGAGTTGAGCTCGTCATGATAATTTCGACCATATAATTTTTTTCGAAAATGGACATTGTATGCGAAAGTTATCGCGTTATGATCAATTTCCCAAATAGGCAAAAAAGTCAATTGGTCAAAGTCAACATGCCGCACTGATGACATCAATTGTACGACATGTGATGTTAATATGGACACATGGCAGCATGAGGAGGTGACATGTGTCACTCATTTTTGTCATTTTCAAGGGCTTATGTGGACCAATAAAAAATTGACACGTGGAATTGTACGAACACGACACGTGGCACTGTACAAATGTAATACGTGGATGTATGTAATGCTAACGTGGCCCAATGACAAGCAGACACGTGGCAATACAGATGTTGATGTGGCAGGGTGACTGGGTAGTACAGATGTTGATGTGGCAGCTGACTGTGCAGATGACTTGGGTATATGGATGTTGACGTGGCAAGCTCAGGGTATGACACATGGATGTATGGCAGTGACATGGGAAGTGACGTGACATGTGACATGGAAGCTGACTGTGCATGTTGACTGGGTCGCTGACTATGTGGTGACTAGACCATACTGGCTAACCACATGGTGACACATGGCCCAATCAGAGGGTGCCACATGGCACCTCATATTTTTCCAATATTGGTTGGGTCAAAAAATGTGTTCCGCCTCTGAAGGGTTTGAACCCATAACCTCCGGACGAGCCACATATTTGTGAAAGGGGGCACACCATCCGGGCTTCATTGTGACTTGTTAAACCATATGATGATATTTAGTTTTAAGTTGCAGTTGGCGCATGTTTAGGGCTAAGCCCTAGTTGGAGGGGACCAGCGTGAGGCCACATGGTGCCCCACGCAACTATAGCTACGAACCAAGAGTCAACACCAACATTTTGGTCGTGTGGAGAGTTAAGGCCAGGGCACATGGCCACATACGACCGGGTGTTTTGGGGCTTGATCGAAGGACTAAATCCAGTGCCTAGTCTTCGGCCATATGGCAGTGCCCATATGACCAGGGGCTTGGGAGAAAGGGGCCATGTCCAAATATTTGCCAAATTTTGGTGTTCAAACTTTATAATAAGATTTTATTGGTTTTTTATGCTGATTTTGGGGGATTTTTGCCCAAAACTGAGGATCTGGAGCCCTTTTTGAGGCCAGATCTTGGGAGGAAGTTGGGATATGATCACCAACTCAAATACTATATAAATCAGATATTTTTGATAGACCAGGAGGTTCAAATTAGCAGAATGATGATGGGTTTGTGAAGCTTGAAGCCATTTTTATGCAGGGAAGCCATTGAGGAAGTGAACTTTGGAGGCCAATTCCGGGAACTACGCTCAAGATTTTTCAATGTTGTAAGTTATGTTGGATTCTTGAGGTCGAGAAGAACACATCTAGACCAGATTGTAATTCTTTTGATACATTTCTGATGTATTTTTGAAGCATTGAAGGGAAATAAGAAAGCCTCCCCCACTTAGACAAAGGCCTAGAGATGTAGGCAATCTTTCTGAACTCCGTTAACAACCTTGGTGTTATGGTTTGTTTTTCTTTATGCTTATATTATGATCTACATTTATTTATGATGGCTGCAATAATGTCTCATTAAGTTCTTCTTATTTCCTTAATTCCTAAGGGTACTTGAACACATGCTTAAAACTCAACCAAGTCTTTAAAGATCATTTTTGGATCAAGAGGTATCAGAGCATGTTGAAAGTTGGTTGTTTGAGTTTACATGATTACTAGGGAAAAGCTAAGTCATGGTGAAGGTGAGCTTGTAGAAGGATATCCAAAGATTGGATCAAGAAATAAGACTTCTCAAAGTGAGGAGATGGCATCGAAAGAAGGAATGTCTCAGAATGAGATAGAGTTGCAAAAGACTTTATTCACCATGTCTAAGATGGTAAACGTCTTATATGAGGATTACTTTTAACAGAAGATGCCTTTCCAAGAGGAATCTTCCAAACAAGGCAAAAGTGAAGAAGGAGAGGATCCTCCTAAACCTCCTCCTTCACCTCCTTCATCGCGATCATCTTCTTCTTCTTCAAGTACAAGTGCAACTTCTACCACAAGAAAAAATTCCCATAAACATAAACATGATATGGATTTACTTAAGCTTGATATTAAATTTGAATTGGCCATCTATGATGGTGAAGTCAATGCTGAGAGGCTTGATAACTAGGTCAGACAGATGGAAGTTTATTGTAGTGTGCAACAAATCAAGGAAGAGGAAACCCAAATCAAGTTGACATCACTTCATCTTGCAGGCACAACACTCATCTGGTGGCAAATTAAGTTGCAAAATGGTATGCAACAAGTTGGTAATGTATTTCCATCATGGCAAGATTTTGTTTTTGCACCTAGAAAGTAATTTTGTCCTTTGGGTTATAAGGAGAAGGCTATAATTGAATGGAAAAGTCTTAAACTAAGAAAATGACAAATAGTGAAAGAATACACGGATGAATTTCCTAAGATGGCATTGATGTTAAATATTCCATTACATACACAAGAAACTCTTATGAAGTATATAGGAGGTTTACCTGCACATATTCATAACACTGTATTTATGTTTGGACCTACTAATATTGATGAGGTTTCTATTCAAGCAACATACATTGAAGCAGGGAAAACAAGAGTTGATGTATCAGGGGAATCATCTTCAAGGAAAGAAGACAAACGAAAAAGGAATGGGAAGAAAGAAAATTCAACGACAGTGAAGGAAGGGAAGCTCTCTTGCAAGCATTGCAAGAAAGAAGGGCATGATGATGACCATTGTTGGCAATTGCACCTAGAGAAGAGACCGAAATGGTTCAAAGAAAGGAAAGGGAGGCAAACATTTGCAACAAAAACAAGACCAACAGATTTGGAATATGATTCAGACGATGAGACTAAAATTACAACAATTGGTTTGACAGGTAAAATTGGTGATGGATATGATTCTATAAGTAAGTTGTTTCACATAAGGGTCATAATGAAACATACTAAGATCGACACATTGATAGATAGTGGATCTCAATCTAACTTGATTTTAGAGGAAGTGGTTAAACAATTGGGATTGAAAACTAAGCTACATCATAAACCTTACTCACTTAAATGGATAAGCAACAATCATAAATTGCACATAAAAAAGAAATGCACTTTAAAGTTTTCAATTTCATCAAAGTTTGTGGATGAGGTAACTTGTGATTTGGTGCCACTAAATGAATGTGGAATGGTCTTAGGCAACCCTTATTTGTATGATTGCAAAGCAATCTTCTACATGAAACATAATCAATATCACTTAACTAAAGAAGGAAATGAATATGTTGTTCATGCTGATCACATGAAGCAAATCAATCTCTTCAAGCAATGGAACAATTAAGGAAGGCAACTTATGCAAGAAACACACCTATAATTGTGCCAAGTAAAGCAATTGATCTTAAGCATGAACATGAGATGGCTATAGAATGGAAATTCAATCATACTTTGCTTCAAGATAAGCTAATGTCGTGCAATCATATCAAACATATTAGTTCATTTGCAACCATATTTATGATGTTGTCGCTGCTAATGTTTTCAACATGGATGGTAGTGGCTTCAGTAAGATGTGAACGAGTTCAAGTGGCTAACAATATGCTTTTAGTTGTCATGGTTGTTTTTCAATTGATTATGATGCGACAGGTGCACATGACAGAGTTTAAAGACAAAGGACAAGTGGGGTGGCCTATCTCGCACTTAATGACTGGTTAATACCCTTTTGGAGGACCAAAAGGTCCTAGTGGGGAGGCATGATCCAAAATGGATCCAGGAATGCATAAAAATAAAAGTTCTCAGAATCATATGAAACCAACACCATTGTTTCGAGCTCGTTGCTTCGATTTCAACCATATAATGTTTTCCGAAAATGGACACCGCATGCGAAAGTTATCGCATTCTGATCGATTTTTGAAACAAGAAAAAAGTTAACTGGTCAAATTCAACAGGTCGTACTGCTAACATCAGTTGTATGACAGGTGATGCCAACATGATGACGTCAACAAGGACACATGGCAGCATGAGGAGGTGACATGTGTCACTTATTTTTGGCATTTTCAGGGGCTTAGGTGGACCAATAAAAAAATGACATGTGGCATTGTACAGACGTGACACATGGCATTGTATGGACGTGACATGTGGATGTACATAATGTTGATGTGGCCCAATGATAGGTCGACATGTGGCAGTACAGATGACAGGTGGTAGTACAGATGCTGATGTGGCAGGGTGACTAGGCAGTATGGATGCTAACATGGAAACTGACTGGGTAGATGACTTGGATGTATGGATGATGATGTGGCAGGCTCAGGGTACAACATGTGGCTATACGATAGTGATGTGGCAGGTGATTGTGCATGCTGACTGGATTGTTGATTGTGTGGTGACTGGACCTTACGAGCCAACCACAAGGTGACACATGGGCCAATTAGAGGGTGCCATGTGGCACCCCAAATTTTGCCAATATTGGTTAGTTCAAAAAATTTGTTCCACCTCCAAAGGTTTTGAACCCATAACCTCCAGACGAGACACATCTTCATGAAAGGGGGCACATCATCTGGGCTCCATTGTAACTTGTTAAGCGATATGGCGATATTTAGCTTGCAGTTGGCACAGGTTTAGGACTAAGCCTCGGTCGGAGGGGGCCAGCATGAGGCCACATGGTGCCCCATGCAACCATAGCTACGGACCAATAGTCAACACCAACATTTTTGGCACGTGGAGAGTTAAGGGCAGGGCACATGGCCACATACGACCGAGTGTTTTGGGGCTTGATCGGAGGACCAAGGCTAGTGCCTATAAGACCAAGGGCCCAAATGAAAGGGGTTGTGCCCAAATATTTTCCAAATTTGGGTTTTCAAACTTTATAATAAGATTTTATTGGTATTTTATGTTGCTTTTGAGAGATTTTTGCCCAAAACTGAGGATCTGGAGCCCTTTTTGAGGCCAGATATTGGGAGGAAGTTGGGATAGGATCACCGACTCAAATCCTATATAAATCAAAGATTTTTGATAGACCAGGAGGTTCATATTAGAAAAATTATGATGAGTTTGTGAATCTTGAAGCCATTTTTATGCAGGGAGGCCATTGAGGAAGCGAACTTTGGAGGCCAATTTCAAGAGTTATGCTCAACCTTTTTCAGTGTCATTAGTTGTGTTGGATTCTTGAGGTAGAGAAGAACACAACCATACTTGTTTGTAATCCTTTTGATATATTTATGATGTACTTTTGAAGCATTGAAGATAAATAAGAAAGCCTCCCCCACTGAGACAAAGGCCCGAAGACATAGGCAATCTTGTCGAACTCTGTTAACAACCTTGATGTTATGGTTTGTTGTTCTTTATGCTTATATTCTGATCTACATTTCTTTATGATGACTGCAATAATCTCTCATTAAGTTCTTCTTCTTTCCTTAATTCCTAAAGGGTAATTAACCACATGCTTAAAACTCAACCAAGTCTTTAAAGATCATTTTCGGATCAATAGGTCTACCTATGAATTGTTTCCTTATTTTTCAGTGTTGTTGATTATCCATTGGTGCTTCCTCATATAATTCACTGACATATATAAAAAACATTCAAATTTAAAGCATTCAAATATTCCTTTATCATAATTATCCAACTGTCTCTAAGTTGATCTTTAAATCAGTCTCTAAACCAATATCTGAATCTCTAAATCAATCTTTGAACCAATCTATGAATCTATGAATCAATCTCTAACCATATGTCACAAACTGTCCATAACTCTGCTACACAATTTTCCACAATGTTGACCCATTTATCACTGTACAAAGACTACTTTGAATCAAATATGTCTATTGATCTGATTTATTTGCTCATCAATATATGCATGCCTGGGATAACATGTATTGAAGATATCTCTGCCTGAATATGATCATAAACTTATTCCTGTGTAACTGCCAATCGAAACCTATGTGATCAATCTGTCATTATGTACTTCTGCTATATGACTTCCCTGAATCCGTGTCTGCAAACACTTCATACTTCTCGAAGGGTGGTTCTCTGATTTTTAGTAGCTACTAAACTGACTCCCTGTGTTCAATATTCATATTTACTGGGAGTCTCCAAGCTGGATGGATCAGAATAATGCTCGCTCTGATGCAAAGTAATATTCCTCTTTGTTTTTGCAGACATCTTCCTGTTCATCCTCTTTATTAATTCTATCATCAACCTGAGTTTTGGCATCTTCTTCTTTATCCTCTACCTGAATTCTGACACTTTCCTCTTTGCCTGTAAATTCATCATGATCTTTTGCTACTGCAAATCCTGTAAGTATGATTCCATGGACATGTTCTTCATTTACCGTCTCTTCTTGTTCTTCACTTCTTTTCCAAGCCTTCTCGTATTTGTCATCATTATTTTCTTTCACGAGAGGCTTCATAAAGATTCTACAATTTCGAGCTATGTGTCCATAGTTGTGGCATTTGTAACATTCAATATTATGTGGAGCCACATATGCATTTCTTGCCTGATCATTTCTTTCATAAGCCCTGCAATCTGCAACCTTATATCCAAAGTTAGTACAATAAAAACAATGACCATAAAAGAAATTTAAATACCTGGGAGTGAATGATCTTCGTTGTGGTGTAGTCCTTCTATAATCCTGCCTTGGTTGATCAAGATCTTTTCATTGGTTGTTTTTTTCACAATGATTGAAGCTTCTTTGATACCTGAATGTAGAAGGTATTCTATATTCATTCCTTTCTAATTCTTTTTTACCGTGATTCCTTCCTTTGAGAACTTCTTCATCACTCATCCTAGTCTAGATTTGTCACTGTATGGATTTTGACTATTAAGAATGTTTTCTAAAACTTGAGAACTTTTCAACTTCTTACCGATCTTGTTGACTTCAACTCTCAATGTCACGATTTCCATTTTGAGCTTCTCACAATGTTCACTAGTATATCATCTATGAATGCATCCAATATATATATATATATATATATATATATAGAGAGAGAGAGAGAGAGAGATACCATAAGAATTTAAACATAAGAAACATCACATCAACATCACATCAAGAACACAATACACCGGTATTTACGTGGAAACCCAAATGGGAGAAAACCACAGAATGCTTCCTTATATATATCAAGAATTCATTCATAGGAAGCACCAACTTCCAAATTCTCTAGTTGCAACTGGAAGGAGGCTCCAACCCCCTATTCTCATGCTCCAAACTGAAGGAAGCTAGGACTCCCTGAATTCTCTAGCTCCAACCCCTAAGTTCTCTAGCTCC
>SNQJ01S0005790.1:115297-133679 GCA_010110895.2 Picea sitchensis
CCCAGAGACGAGGTTGACCCTTTGAATAAGAGGAAGGTTTCTCCCTATAAACCTTCTTTCCGGAAGAAATCAAGAGCCACCATGACCAAGATGCAGACTGTACTCACTACCAATGATTTTGACTTCATCATAGCAGCTCTAAATGACGCTTCGCTGGAAATCATGGAGAAACAAGAAGCCAAGCCGGAGGAAATGTATGATAGAATTGAAGTCAAACTCCGAGGATTACAACAAGCTCTTCAGTCCAGCCACGCAGTATCCATTGCGCCCCTGCCATCAAGAGAACCAGAGTTGGGAGATGAGCCATCCCAACTCCGCCGACTAGCTGATGTGGTCGAAACTTGCCTTCGTTGCACACAAGAAGAAACAGAACAAGCCACCCAGGCCTTGAAGCAAGTGCAAGGTGTAATCGTAGAACAACGCATAGTTGCAGAACATGGGAAGGTTTCTCTCCAAGCAAATTTTGAAGAAGAGAAATCACAGATGCAACAAGAAAAAGAATAGTTGCTCGCAGAGAAACTTGAAATAAGAGAAGCAATCAACAGAGGACTTCTCTCTGTGACAGGATTAGAACCACAGGTAGAAGATCGAGTCACGCATCAAGTAGAGTAGCTCGCAGAAGCTATCCAGTAGCTACAACAAAGAATAGAAGACTTAGAGCTTCACACAGTGCCTGACACCCCGCAGGATGTAAGAGATCAGAGAGAAGCAACTTCCTAGAGCGCAGTTGAAAGAATAAAAGTCGTTGCCATGGAATGTAAGAAACTGAGTGATCGCAGTGCCCATACACATGAGCGACTCACTGATAATCCACTATTGAAGGCACTGGATTCACAACTCCAAGAAGTGAAGCAACAAGCAGAGACAATGCAGGCACATTTGAAGCCTCTGTTAGTTGTGGCAACAATGAAGTGATCCCAAGAGAAGTACATCGCCCAATAGCAGGTCCACACCATTCAGAGCAGAGTTATGGAAGTAACTGAGAGGATCCAATCTGTATAGGCTGAGTCTTGCCAATTGGTCACAGAGATTGAAGGCCGAGGAGCAGAACTGGAGTAAGTCATCACTGTAGTTGAACAACACCTAGAGGGACCTGTCAACGAGGCCATGGCACAACAACAAGTCGAAGCATCTCAAGCCAAGCTCGAGGCTTTTGAAGCAGAGTGACTCGGGATGAGTCACAAGTGAGTTTTGGGGGCTTGTTGGCCCTTGACCAAGTTTTGCGGATTCATGGTCATGTTTGACCTATTTTTGGAACTTCGACAGGTTGTCGAAGGCGGAGCGCAAGATGAAGTAGAGATCATGGGATCTTGGCCCCTTTTTAGGNGAAGGTGGAGCACAAGACGAAGTGGATATCACGGGATCTCGACCCCTTTTAGGACCCTTTTTGGGATTTAGGATTATGTAATGGGTATGGGATGTCGAACCATGGGTTTACCCATTTTTAGGCCTATTTTGTAATGTATAAATAAGTAGCTAGGCGATGTAAGAAAGGGACCGAGAGGCCAGTGTGCTAAGTGCTAGAGTTGGATATATGTGATCAAGAGTTGTAAGTGTTTTGTGCATACTGTGTGAGGCTTGCAAGACTAGTGCAAGTAGTTGTAAGAGATTGTGTGAAGGCTTGGTGTTGTACCCTAGCTAGAAGAAGGAGGATCTGGCGGAGTGCGCACAGATATCCTATCTTCTGCAGAGTAGGACTTGGATTCTATGTGCTTGTAATAATCTTGACCAAAGATAATAAAGAAGAGAAGAGTTGGTGGACGTAGCCCCAGGGTGGGGGGTGAACCATGTACATGTTATGTTGCTATGCTTTGTGTGATGTATTGATGTGATTATTTGCTTAGTGATTTAATATAGGTGAATGATAGATAGATCTGTTGATGCTTATTGCTTAATGATATGGATGGATGTTAGATATAACTTATGAACGTATGCTTAGTTCTTAAAATCTGAATGAATACCGAGATATTTTGTAATTAGGGTTTAACTGCGCTATAACTAAGACTGGATATTGATGAATGTTAATTGTTGAGTGCTCTGTTAAGGGTTAGAATCACAGATCTGTGTCCCAGCTAAGGTTGTAGACATCTGAGTCCTGCAACCACCCCTGCCTCTACCTCTGGTGAGACTTCATCTGCTTCGCAGGTGTTTCCAAAAGGGTCGATCGTTAGGGTTTTGTTGGTGCGTTGTTGTAGCGTTGAACCCTGGGTCTGCCCTTGTGCCAACAGATGGAAAAATGATAACTCTTCGACTAGAACGAAAAAGCATGACAACACATAGAATTGGTATGACTCAGAGACAAGAAAATTACCCAACTATAAGACAAGATGCACACAGGTTCCATGTTCAAGGGCGACAATAGTTGCCATAAATTATTCTAAAAACTTGACCCACTTCCTTCAATTTTTCCCCCATATAGATAGATGAGTACCTCTTTCTTTTTTAACAAGCTTGAGGAGGGTAATATATTCTTGGTATAGCTCATCCTTCATATGAGTTCCTCTTCATATGTTTAACAAACCTAAAGAAGGAGGGGTTCAATGTTGTATGGGTCCTGGAGATTGGATTCACATAGGTCCTTCAATGCATAGTTTTACGGGCCCAAAGAAGGTAAAATCGGTGGTTTTTAACATTTAGAGATTCTGAAAAGAACTTAAAGATGACTCGATGGATGAATTTTTCATAAATTTAGTCTCCCAAGCCCGAAAAAAGTCTAAAAGAAGATAGGGGAGAACTCTTCTAATCATGTTTGACTAGCATATTCTTTTTTTGTAATTAGTCTCGCGAAGCCGAAAAAGAGATAAACTACCACTCAAAATATTCCCTTTCAAAAATTTTAAGGAGTGTGAAAGGAAGAAATATCACTCGACAATATTTTCATGTTTAGGGAGTCTGAAAACAGCTTAAAGGAGACTCCAAAGCATTCCTTTTTTGTATAGCTTTTACGAGTCCAAAAAAAGAGATAAAAGTGTACTCGGTAACTTATTATCATGTTTTAACGAGCATGAGAAAGAACAAATACTGAGCTCAGAACTTCCCAACGTAATGTCCAAAGGTTTCGAATGAGACCCATGGATATTTGGTACTTTTCCCCTAGCTGCGTGATAGAAGATAGTGCTTTGCTCTAGCATGATTTCTAAAGGTTGGATATTCCCTCCCCAAAGATTCGTTTCATCCACCGAATCTTCTCCTAACGTCAATTTTTATACCCAATAGACTCCTAGTTAATAATATGAAAATGTTCACCAGAGGAAGAAAGAGGATCAACCAATATAGGAGTATGAAATGAAGGTTTACGAGATCTAGTGAAAGAATCGACTCAACATTTACAAGATCTGGTGAAATATTCGACTCAATATTTACGAGATCTAGCAAAAGACTTGACTCAACAGGAGAGGGGACTGTTTCATTTTTTAACGGGATTGACACATGAAAAGAAATTTTCTCATGACTTATGGGTTCGACTTCTAGACTTATGTTTCATTTTTTAACGAGCTTCTCACAGAGACAAAAAACTATGCTCGCAAGGTACGTTTCATTTTTACACAAGATTGAAACTAGAAAAACTATGCTTGAGGCCCTCTATTTCATTTTTTAATGAGATTGACATAGAAATGGGAACTCTGCTCGACTCTGGTTTCATTTTTTAACGATCTTGATATCAACAAATAAAATATTCTAAAAATCTTTACTTTATTATGGCTTCCAAGAGGAAAATGCTTTAGAAGGAATGCATGTCAAGGGACAAACCTCAATCATTGCTTCCAAGAGATCTTTGCTAGATGGAAAACCTATATTCTGGAAGGAATACATGTTGAGGGATGCGATAGGGGTAGGGATATTAGAATATAATATACCTATTGAAGAGATCACCAACTACTAGATCTAAATCAGAAGAAGGGAGAAATTCCTTCTCATTCAGAGTTGAATGCATGGGGCAGGTTGCCACATAATTGACCTACGGTGGGGAGGATGTCGCTGGCATGCAAGGAATGTTCAAGGAAGTTGGACGGTTAACCATCATATGAGGGCCAATGAATTAAAGTTGGTCTATGGTCACTATGTTTCCATTGTGAGGGAAACACATCATTCAAAAGGCTGTGGACATAAGAGCCTTCATAGCATAAACATAATCTCACCCTAGGAGAAAATTAAAATCTGAGAGGTTGCGGACTACCATCACCTCAATATAGACAGTTTTCCCTCCTAAAGTAACATGAAACTAAGGAAGGATCCCTAAAGGTTGAGTAGTTGTTTTGTTAAAAGCCATCAAATTATGAGTCACCTGCGCAAGTTAAGGAGAACCTAAATCTTTCCAAGCAATGGAGGATAAAATACTAACCGATGCACCTTCATCGACAATAGTCTGAAAATGTCTCTACCACAAATCTAAAAAATTATTTGTAAAGGTATATAGGAAGGGAGATTAGGTTCTGGAAATGCACCCCAATCAAAAATAATGTCCTCATTACTCGGAGGGGGCTCCTTTGGGATGGGTGAAGTGCCCCCTTTTCGAGAATAATCCGTAGAAACAAGAAAGACCTGAGTGACATCCTCACTCTTCCTAGGAGGAGTGGGATTGACCAAGGGCGGTATTGGATCGACCACTTTAACTTCACTCTCCAAGGGGAGAGTGGGATCAATCGAAGGTGAAATTGAATCGATCACTTGATTGACCGACTCAACTAATGACGGAATTGGATGGATCACATGATCAACTAGATTAACTGATGATGGAACCAGATTGATCAGTTCATCAACCAATGGTGGGTTGGGAGATGGAATTTTTTGTTGGACATCAACAATCTTTTCCAACAAATATGAAGCCTCATCCATATGAGGGAAGAGGTAACTATGATGCATCTCCTTACATAACTTTACCCTTCTTACTTCCAACCTTATTATCACTAGTTGATGATTTTTCGACAGCATGACCTACAACGGTTGATGACGTAGGTTGAAAACCATGAGACCACACTTCTACAACCTTGGGAATACCAGGGAAATATTTAAGAAGGTGGTCACCCTTACAAATCCTGCAAGGTAATTTGAGATTGTGATGCGTCTTGGTAGACTTGTCGACATTATCAACACTCCCGACATGATGAACAATAGATGATTGATCACTTCCAACATGTCCTGCAATGGTTGGAAGTTTTCCTCTTAGCTTATTTTTCTTCTTCTTAATCTTCCTTTTCTTCTTCTTCTTATCCACTTGGTTACTAGCTGCAGAGCTTTCACTAGGCGAAGAGGAAGAATGGGAAGAAGACCCTATGGGAAAAGAAGGCAGAGGTTTGACATGAGGTTGATGGTCCTAGGGTGAAGTAGTTATGGGTGAAGCACTAGGAACATTTACTTTCACCGGAGTGGAAAACAACCAGACCGACAACCCAATAGTGAGTCCAAGAAGAGTCAAAGTAGCGATATAAGTAGGAGCAACGTGTCCCATTGAAGGAGAAAAAAGAAGTATCCCATTAAAATGGGTCCCTTCATTGGTAGTTCCAGGAATTGATGCCATAGACATGGACTCAACCTAAAGGGATTTCTAGGGAAAACAAACAAAACACGCTAAAAAAAATAGGAAACAAACCAAAAAAACTAACCTTTTCATAGTGAACACGCTAGTTGGTGATGAAATCCAATGTCACAGTATCAATATGAAAAAGGGGTTGAGATATAGAGGGTGGATCGGTTACATTGGTGACCTGATTAACATACTTACACATTGGTGCATGTTCTGTCACGGTCTATCCATGGGTTACCCTCCAAGAAGCCTGACTGAGTTTGACCAACGTCTGACCTAGGTACAAAAAAGACTCCCCTTTCACCATCACCTTGTGTATGAACCCTACAGATAAAGGAAACTAAGGTTACCAACTCACATTCAGCCTTTAGGTGGGTATGATTGACAGTCGAGATCAAAAGTATGGGTAGGATATCAAGTCCAAAATTTTTCTAGAGGAATGAAGACAAAAGGACTTGTAAACTCCAAAGGACCTCAAATGGATTTAAGATTCATGAAGCAATGATACCTAATGAAACCAGTGACACTTCAAGAATAACCCCCAGTATACAATCTTTCCACTACATTTCGTTAAGCCTCGGAGGGGCAATCTTCATTTCTCTCCCGCACGTGACCTCATGTTTAACCCCTATGTGAGAGGGAGGTCGTAGCTATGATTATACAAAAAATGGATTTTCTCACCCTATCACAAGATTCTATGTTTGTTTATGGCTTTGGAAATTTATTCTCAACACCCATTCCAAAGCCCTACACTTAAGCTAATGTAGGTTTGCAATGCCATAGAAAGAAATTTTTCTAGATAGATTTTAATTAGCGCTTTGATTTTTAGGTTGTTGTTTACTCAAGGGTATTGAATTGAAACTGATTATATTCGTGACTTCGACTCCAAAAGAGTGCAATAGAATGAGATGCAAAGATTTATGTTTGATGAACTCTATCTATGAAAAGGAGAAGAGTCTTTTTCCATTCCCAAATGCATAAACCCAATGCAGTTTACCTAATGCAAACTACAAACATGTACCACCCAAAAATTTGAATGCAACTAATTTATGTTCATTTGATTATAAATGCAATGAAACTAAATCAAATGAAATTTATTTATACTTCCTTACTTTCAATTCAAGAATCCAATGCAGATACAAAGGAATATGAAGTAAAAAGATCGAACGAGAAATGTACTCAAAACTGACGAGAACTGAGAGAAACTAAGTGTGAAATAACTCGCTCAATAAAGAACTCAAAAATTCGACATGACTCAAAGAATGAAAAATGTTAGAATGATTCCAACATATGTTCATACAAGAACCGAAAAAATCAAAAAGAGAAAGAGATAATCACTCAACAATCCTTAAATACGAGTAGTGAGAAAGAGCATTCAAGGTTGGGTTGTGGTAAAAAAGAGAGTCTCTAATCATTCAAAAAGCAAGAAGTTCTGAAGAAGATCACAAAGAGACTCAAGATCAATCAACCTTTTCAAATCCTAGTTGATGAAAAGTCCTAAACAATCAAGCAATCTGAAAACTTCATGAGACGAAGATCAGAGAACTCAAAGGCAGGATGAACCAAGGGATCTTGTTAACCCAAGGGGATCACAACTAGGAGAGAATATTGAAAACTCAAAGAAGGAAGAAAAATGAGTGATAAATGTCAAATTCTCAATCAAACAAAGTAAAAAACAATTGGAAGACTTCTGAGTTAAAAACACATTCCAAAAGATCTTTCAAATCAAGGAAAACCCTGAATTTTCCTCAAAAAGATAGAATGACACTCTTGTCCTTAAGAGACAGAGAACCAGTTAGGAGAATGGCACCCTATACAAGCCTCTAGGGGAGCTCCAGTCAAGAGAATGGTGCCATGTGGTCAACCACATGGGAGTGTCAGTTAGGAGAATAACGCTCTAGTGACAATTATAGGGGAGGGCTAGTTTTGGAAAATTTTAGAAAGACTCTTTAGACTCTTCAACGAGGAAGAGGGAAGGGGAAATAGATCAGAAATAAGCATCAAACAAGCAATATATAATCACAAGCAAAGGATCTAAGACGAAAAAAGAAGAAAAACTAGTCAAAGTTCTTCCCCAGTAGAGTCACCAATTTCTGTTACAAAATGTTTCTCCTGCAGACAAATGAAACTTCTCTTGGATTACTAGAACCCTATACCAAGATAGAAATAGTAAAATTTGACAATAACATCGATTTAAACTTATCTTAACCAATCAAAATGAGAAGAAGAGAAAGGATATGATGAACCTATTTCGACGTTTGTCCTCGTTGCTTCCAATCCCCGAGCTTGATCCCCAAGTTCCCTAACACAAATTGAGATATGCAATGGATAGAAAAGGAAAACAACTATCTCCTACTCTACGATATTATATAAGACAAGTCTATCTACAAATATTAGAGCAACATTAGACAAGAAAATGTAACAAGGCATAAACTTGAAGGAATATGCCAAGTATATATTAATTGGAAAGCCAAAAAGGAATACTTACAAAGCATGCTTGAAAATGAAACACTTCTCCAAGCTCTCCTCATCCACCCCTTGCATGAATATTGACATAAAAATGTTGATTCTTCTTCCAGAATCAAAGGTTTTATACCTATAATCTCCCACCCCCCTTCATCTTGGAAACACCCTCAAAATATAGGCTTTGAGAGGTGCAACCACCATGAGAAAATGAAGAATATGGTTGAGGATATGTCTCTTTAATGTTGGGATATGATCCTAATATGAAGCCATAGCATAGGGGTTGAACACAACCAACCTTAACCCAAGAGAGATGGCCCATAGAATAAGGTGGAGGATCCCCCAATTCTCTCTAACAAGATTGGCGCTCCCCCTTAGTTGAACACTAGGCGACATCCTCTAAATTGGTGCTCCCCTAAAATGGAAATGGGGGCACCATTCCATGAAGTGGAAGTCCTCTATAATGGCCAATGGGGTGCCACCCTTAAGAAATTCCCCAAAAATGGTCGATTTTTTCAAGAAAAAGGCGCATTTTGACCTTGAAATGATGGGTTTCTTCCTCCGATATGACTTAGGTTTCATGGAAAATGTCTTTCATGGTGTCAAGGGGTTGAAACACTTGGAAAAGTGAAAGCAACACTAGGTAAGGTGCATACGACACTTGCGACAATCATGCGACACTTAACAAGGTGCATACGTCACTTTGCGACAGTTGTGAGACTTAGGGTGTGAAACTCACGTGTGACATTTTGATGTGTAACAACACAATATGGACCTTCCATGGACACACTAAATAGCACCAGAGTGAGTAATTTATGAGGTACTCAAAAATAGAGAAGGAAATTCTCTTGGTGTTGTGTGAGGTAGGTATGTGGGTGCGATAGGATTGTTCTGTCAATAAGAAATCTACAGAGGAAAACATTGGGTAGAGTCCAAAATTTAAGAGTTAATATTACCTACTTTGACTTGGTGGTATCATAGCCCAACTAGGGGGTGTTTTCTATTGTGGATTTGCCTACAGTTGGGTGGAAACATTTCTCTTAGTTGGTAGTTGGTCTGCAACTTAGAACACATAAGTTTACTTTTTTCCATGCATTTGGATTTAAAAATCTCTATTCATGTTTGAATGTGGTATTTCAATTATGTCAAAGTTTATCTTCGTGTATAAAATTCACGTGTTTTTTCTAAGCGAAATTTTGTGTGATGTTGCTCTACAAGTAAAATTGAAGTTTTAAAGTTTTAGTTCTCTGGTTATAAAATGTATGTTTCTGCATTTGGTTTCTTACTAGTTAACCATGCATAAGATTATCTCTGCAAAATTTTTATTTAATTTAGTTTAGATGAATTTTAGAGGTTTAAATCATAATTTTGTTCTGAAAAATATCTCTGCAATTGATTCCTATGAAATTACAATTTTCCCATGCCTTTAATCATTCTTGTAAATTTTGATCTGATTTGCATTATTAATGGAGGTTGCATGGTTTATGTGGTTTGAGGCGGTGGTGGAAAGGTCTGGTTTGTGGCAAAAGTAATGAGAATGTTTGGAAGTAGACTCAATAGGGTATTGAACATGGTGTTAGTGAATTATTTGTTTATTGTGTGCACGATGTTATGTTGCATGTAAGGGTATGAGGTAAATGTTGTCATAACCTTAGCTAGCGATTTAGTATTTATTAACTTGTGCGTGTGTGTGTGTGTGTTTAGGGTGATTTTAGGTTGTATGGTTAGATTGTTTTTTTGTCACTGTCTTGGTTGTGGTCGCATGAAGCCAACTGCAAACCCTAAGAAAAGTTAGTGTAAAAGCCTCTACAATCAGAATCTAGCAGAGTTCATGCTTCTTCCATGCACTATTGATTGCCCCAGAATGAGAGCTTTGTTTTCAACTTTGATTTAAGGTTTGATTGGTTTGGTTTATTTGTTTATGGTGCCAAGGTCAATTCCCAATTGTGAGAAACAACTACTAGGTGGTGATGCATATTTGCTATTTACAATTATATGCCCAATAGGAATGATATAGTTTATTGTGATGAATTTCTCAAACTCGATAGTAACTCAACCACATCTTTGGCCATTTATTTTACTCCTTCAAGAAATCTACATAATGCAAAGTACGTTGTGTTCTTTGAATGTGCAACCTACAATTTCTGGCTTCCAATACATATTCAAGGAAAGATGTTAATATATTTTATTAATATATGGGGATTATTACAGCCAATGAATGACAAAACCAACTTGAAGATGTAAATTGTGTGTGTTGTAGGTAAAAGCCAACAATTCCAACATTCAATAGACAGGTTGTAGATCCAATTCCCAGTGATATTTTTAACATGTCCAACATTCATATTTATTACTAATTAGCCGAGGGAAGACAACATGTAGGGAGAAACATTCAAAATGATGTAGCAACGAATTCACAATGAAAATTAACATTGTATATAATCCTTAAACAACATCAACGATCAAAATAATTGAAATTTGGGATTGCACTCATATTTGCAATTGAATCCACCCCATTATAGAAAACATAAGATTAAATTTACCTACAATTGCTTGAATAAAAGTTTGTAATGAGGAATCAAGGCTATATCAAAGAGACAATCACTTCATCATTGTATCTGCTATGTTATTTTATTCTATGCATACAATTTTTTGTTTTGTTGACAAGTGTCGAGTGTAATATACAGGGAGGTTTATGCTATTGATAATGAAAAAATTTCATGTTTTGTGTAGAATGCCTCTTTGTCAATTACGAGCCAATAAACAAAAATGTTTTTGACCAATAAAAATATACTGAAAAATCAATAGTTTACAATGACAGGTCTTTTGATTATTGTATAATCATCCCATGCTATCGATTTTTTTTAATTCACAATTTTTTGGTGAGGGGTTTACTTCTTTTATCCAACTCGATGTAGGAGTTAACCATGTCATTTCAAGGGTATGGTTCAAACAATTGTGACATTTTCGATGGGAAATGGGTTCATGATAGTATATATCCTTTGCACACTACCTTTGCCTATCCTATTGAAAAACTAGGTTTTAGATGTGAGAACAATGGTCAGAAATATAAATACTACCTAAAATGGAGATGACAACTCCTAAGTTGTGATATACCAAGACTTAATGCACTTGATATCCTAAAAATATTGCAAGGTTTTCATGTTGTGTTTGTTGGAGATTCCATGGCCATAAAACAATGGGAGTGTCTTATCTCCCTTCGTATGCAAGGTATAGTTGAGAAGTGGTTAGTTTATGAAGTAAATTGAAACAAAGTTTACTGATTTTCAATACTATTTTGGTGGAAACCTTCAAAAACCTATGAAATGTAGGCATCTTACTTCCCTTACCACATTTTTTTCTTTGCACTAAATCTAGGTTGGACTAATGAATATATATTTATCCCATCATGTGCCATTGTGTCAATGATATACGTGGTAAGATGTATAAAATTTGTGCTGGCAATATCAGAATTTCCTTCATCAAACCTTTGCCATGTTTGAATTGTGAAACTTGAATAAACACAACTACAATTTCAGTTTTTATTAAGGATTGTGTTTATTATGAATGCTTTAGTTATTCATTCTATAGGGACATGCAATTATATCAAGGTAAAGGTCCTTTTGCATTGAAATTTTCTTCTTCATTATATATTTTCAACTCTCAGAATGGGGCTTATAAAATTATAGTGATTTTGATGATATGGTTTCAATGATATTGTCCTTTATCTCCTTATGTTTTTCTCCTTGAAATGAGTAGACATATTTATGCATACCTATGTTAACTCTTGTTGTCTTGAATTTCATCTTGGTAAGGGAATTTGAGCAGAGACACATCTCTTCCAATTTAACATTTTTGTAGTATTTGGATGGATCCAATTCAAATTCATTGTTCTTAGCAATGAAAAAACAATTAGAAAGGAAAATATGTGTTTTTTTAGGTTTAATTGACTGTTGTAGACAAGTTTGTACACAGATATAAATCTGCTCTTACAATTTATTTATGAGATCAACAAATGCATATTTTTATGTCTCCTTTCAGATCTGATTTTAGGCTCGACAAACAATGAATTTACAGTTGTAATAAACCATGAAATTCCAAATTTAGAAAGTGATACTAAAGTGAATGAAAGAAAGAAAACTTGGTATAAATTTAGTCTTATTTGAAATGATTTTATTTAATTCTCAACAATACATACATACATACATATATGTATACACACACACACACACACACACACACACACACACACACACACACATATATATATATATGTTACATTATGCCAGCATCATGATCTTCACCCTTCATTCCTTTGTTACTTAGATCCGAGTCCTTTAGTCCCGATGCGAAAGAGAAAATCAATGCTTCTGGTTTTCTCTCATCACAATGTTTGGAAAGTGCATTAGTACAACCCCTCTCATGAACTAATCCTCCTTCAAGGTCAAAAGTATCTTCACTATCTGTGGGATTATCAAACTACAACATATATTTTGATCTAGATTCGGTTGTAAATCATAATTTTCTAAGGTTCCATAACCTCTTCTATTCATGCCCCTTTCGCTTACAGACCAACATACACTAATATCACATTACTTTTGATAGACAACATGGTTGAAAGCAATGACCAATTGTCTATCAAATATGTGCTCAGGTTCATGGAATAGATTGAGCATAAGGTCACAGGTCGAAATACTTTTGAGGTTTCCATCATACATATTCTATTCCTCTATCTCAATACCACTTCTTGATGTGTTCTTTCCTACATACTTGTTCGATTGAATTTTATGAACCCAAGGAAAATATCATTGCTGCAAGATTTTAGGCATGTACCATAACTTTCATAATTCTTATTACAACAATCATCATGGTCATTGTTACAAAGGTGTTTCTATGGGACATCATTCTACTATTCTTGTCCTAGTGGTAGATAGAAGGTTTCAATGCTTTCAAAGGCACACAATTTTTTGGTGTCACCACACAGTGATGTGTCATTTTGCTCATCTTCCTCCTCCTCACAATGATGACAAAAATCATCCCATTCAAAAGTCCTAGTGGAGGTGAATCCAAAATTTGAAAAATGTTCTTCATCATTGTCATAGATGGGGCTGCATTTAGATCACACAACATATGATCTAGGAGTCACCTACAATAAATTTTCACATCCCTCGAGATCTTTATCCAGATCAATGTTACTTTCTTTAATGGTGGTTTCATATATGACACTGCCTTCCTCAAATTCTGGGCATAAATGATCTTCTTCAGCAGCATTATGAATTAGGATATCATAAGTTATTGTTGCCTCAGCACCTTGAGTGACACGAACTTCTTATTCTCCTTTAAAGACATCAATAGACACATCATCGAGTTGTGAAGTGTCAGCTAAAAAGCCATGATGTTTTTCTCCCAAAATTAGTACATCCTCCAAGTTCTCTTCAACTTGGTTCCCCTCACATTTAGTCATCTTTTTTAACATAGTGTAATTCTATTGTGGGGTCAGGATGATCACACAATTCTTCATCTACATCAGTGTTTCCTTTGGATGCTGCAAATTGATATTCACTTCCAATGATGCTCCCAATAATATTAGGGGGAGTGTAGGTTTGTCCTTGTGGCATATCTGTGATTTCCCCTTTAGTATAAGTGACATGACTATTTGCAGCATCAACACAAGGGCCCTCATAAACTTCATCACTTGAGGAAATATCACAACCAACAAAATTTCGATTCAAATCATAACCAATCCATTCTTTGAAATTGACAAAGCTTTCTATGAGGTTGGAGACCAAAAGAGTTTCCTCATCATAACCTATAGAATTAGTATCCTCATCATCTTCCCAAAAGATAAGTCCTTCCCCTTACAAGGTTGCCAATAAGTCCTAATATGTGTCTTCAAAATTATGAGATTTTGGACCCCTATGTTTGAGAAATTCTTTAATGAAAATTGTGATAGAAGGAATACTCCTTGGTTTTCAAGAATGTACCAGCCATCTCCTTTGTGCTCTCAAGGAGACAACAAAAACCTTCAACATCACATCTTCATTTTCTACTTTGATATTCAAGGAGACAACAAAAACCTTCAACATCACATCTTCATTTTCTACTTTGATATTTATAATATTCTTTAAAACATTTACCACATGTGAGATGGCCAATGATTGGTCACCATCAAACTTAAGGAAATACTCCCACCATTCTAGTAGACATTGACAAGGATACCCATGGATATCCTTGACATCGAAAGCCTTGTATACTTCATGAAATAAACATGGAGCCATCCTTCAGTATGTGCAAATTTCAACATGAGAGGTAAAAAATAAATTAAATTCTCATACCTTATAACAACAGAGTCGCCAAGGTGAGTAGTAGATTCCTTCACAATGATGCATGTCCCACCTCAAAAGCACAAAGTATTCAAAAATATGTAAAGAAAAATGTATTTTCTCTTCCAATGGAGTCACCAAGAAAAGGTATTCAAATTTCAAAAATTCCTCCAATGTCGTTTTCCGGGAAAATGGACTTTGTCCTCGAAAATACCGCCAAAATTTTATCGCATAAATTCACACATGTTGAGTTAAAGTTTGAAAGCTCAAGTTTGATCCTGTGTAACCGAGAGGGAAGGCCATTGTCACCTCACCAACCCTCTTTCACTCCAGGTCAGGTCTCCTCCAACGCAAGGGGTTTTCTCCGGATTAATAATTCTACGAATTGAGGGAAATAAAGTTTAGTGTGGAGAGTGAAGTCTATGAAAAATTAGTTTTGGCAGCTTTAGAGTGTTAAAGAAAATAGTTGGAGGTATGGAGATCAATGTCTTTTCATTGGGCATATGTAGTCAAACATGCAACAATTGGAGGTTGAACTAGATGAAGTAAGAAGAGGTAGAGTCTAAACCTTAAGGTACACACAAATTTGGGCCTTAGGATTTAGACTTTGAGGAAGAAAGTACCTAGGGTGCAAGCACGTTTGAGACCTAGGTGATGTTTTTGTTAGTTTTGGGGGTAGCTCAAATAGGTACTTCCACATCGACAGTGCCTAGCATGTGGAGGTCTCCAAGCGACACTCTCTAGAGTGGATTTTATTTAATTAATTACAGTTACTTTTTGAAGTTGAGTGACTTGAGTGATTTAAGTCATCTAAATGAGAGATTAAGTCATGACCATTGATATAATAGGGGAGATATCTAATATTTTCCATTGGAGATCTAGATTTAGGGTTTTAGTCATTAAAGGAATTATAAAAGCAGATCTATGGAGAGTGAGAGGCACACAATGAGTGCATAGGAACACGAGGGAGTCTTTCTCATGTGCTTGTGTCTGAGTGGCAAGGAATGAAAAAAGGGTGCAAGGGGCAGTGAGGGAGATAGTAGCCAAGTGGGAATGACTATCAACTAAAACATTGTAATCCTCTGATGGGCCATTATCCTAGGACGAGAGCCCGAGATTTTATCTAATAAAATAAAACATAGAACTAGTTTTTCCATAGGGGTTTTTCTAGGGGTGTTTACCTGAATCTCATGTGAAAATGTGTTTGGTTTGTTGTTTATGATTCCACTGAATTTTCATTGATAAACTAGTTGTGCAATTGTTCAATAAAGTGATTTTAATAGGAATAATTTTCAGGTGCTAGGTTTAGGTGAAAATCAATATGGTATCAAAGTTGTGGTTCTAAAGGACAGAAGCTGGATTTGCATGAGTTTGAGCTATTTGCATAGTAGAAGAAAAAAATCTACAAAAGATGTGGGGTTAAAATTTAAAAAAAAAGGAAGGATAGAATATCCATACAACCTTATGTACGACCTCCTTATGGATGTGTGGGTTGAGAAAGTTTGTTGTGTTGGTTCACATTGAGATCAAGTGAAGATATGCCAGCTGAGTTAACGGTTTGAGTGTGTATTGAATAGTGAAAGGTAGATCAGGTAAACAAAGGAACATAGTCATGAGCGACTAAAGGTGTACGTGCGAGGTTCATAGTGACTGGTGGAGAGAAAAGGTCCAATAAGTGAAGAGTGGAATTTGGAGAAGGAGATTGGGGTTGTTGTTGTAGAGGATTGTGGAAAAGGTGTGATGCCCAACATCCTCCAAACATAGTGAATGTGGAGTGTCAATCACACTATTGGGGTAGAGAAGAGTGTCATGACAGTTGACAACATAGAAAGTGTGATCCAATTGACGTGGAAAATTCTTGGATGCGGAGGATGACAATAGTAAAGAAAACAGGTGTTAGTTACACAATTGTGAAGCCCATGTGGATGCTACGAGATGTACCCATAAGCTAAAGGAGAACCTATGAAAGTTTACGAGTTGTGAGGTGGGATAAGAAGAGTGCAAGGGAGGCATAATGGGGAAATGGATTAGCTATTTGCAACCAGTGAAAAATAAAGCTAACTGCCAACTGCTAGGGAACAAAAGTTGATAAAGGCTAAGTAGTGGCTACTACAAAAGAGTGCTGGGTTGTGGAGGAGGTTGATTCCAGCCAAAGAAGTCATTGGGTAGCCCAAAAGGACCGTATAGAAGCCCAAAAGAAGTTGGTCAGTCATCGAGCAATAGAGTAGATTTTTGGGAAGCCTAGAAAATTTTGAGCAGGCCTAGAAAGTTGTCGGGTAGGGTCTAGAAAGCCTCAGGCAGTGACTAGGTGCCCTGGGCAGTGAGAAGGAAGCTTGGGTAGCATGTTGGTAGAGCCGTGCAATGCCCAAAAAGGCTCTGGGAAACCATGGGAGGGAGTCTGGGCAGTGGGCAGGGAATCCGAGCAGTGGGTAGCAAGATTGGGAAATAGGTATGGGGGGTCAAATTTGAGTTTGGGGATGAGCTATGGATAATGGCCCATCTCACCATATGACGAGAATGAGGTCAATGTTTCTTAGTGTTCCTTAGACTCAAATTGTTATGTGTAGAGTGGGATACATACTAGGCATGTAGTGAAGGGTTTGGATGTGTCAAATTCCATCTAGAGTCAAGAGTTTCTCTGGAGGTGGCAGGTGTGATGTATGTCCTAGGGATGAAGGTAAATTTAATCTCAATATTAGCCTTGGAGGACATGGGGTATGTAGTTATGTTCAAGGATGGATAGGTACTCATATGTTTAGAGGGATTAGATACCCTGGATGCAGTAGTGAGAATTGGCATCAAGCAGGGTATGATATACATCGTGTTGAGACAACATATAGTGGGGTCCAAGGGGACCTTGGATCGTAGATAATATCATAGTGAAACAAAAGTAGAAGGAGGGTCTTCCTGTTTAGAGGGAGAAACTATAGCAACAACAGATTTGATGGGGTCAAAGATTGATCCAGGAGGAGGTTCTTCAAAAGCAACTTCCTCATTAAGAGGGAATGTTAGTTTTTGGGGTAGCTCGGACATGTATGTCCACATTGGTAGTGCCTAGCATGTGAAGGTGTCTAAGAAACACTCTCTAGAGTGGATTTTATTTAATGACATAAAGTGACCTTTTTAAAGTTGAGTGACTTAAGCGATTTAAGTCATCTCAATGATAGATTAAGTCACAATAGTTGATCTCATAGGGGAAAGATCTAATCTTGATCATTGGACATCTAGGGTTAGGGTTTTAGTCATTAAAGTAATTATAAAAGCAGATATAAGGAGAGTGATAGGTACACAGTGAGTGCATAGGAGCAAGAGGGAGTGTTTCTCATGTACTTATGTCTGAGTGGGCAGGGCCGAGGAAAGGGTGCATGGTGCAGTTAGGGGGATAACATTCAGGTGGGATAGGCTATCAGCTGCAACATTGTAATCCTCTAATGGTCCATTATCTCATGATGGGATCCCAGGACTTATCCAATAAAATCAAACTCAGAACTGGTTTTCCCACAAGGGTTTTTCCAAGGGTGCTTACTTGAATCTCGTGTGCAAATGTGCTTGGTTTCTGTTTTATGCTTTCACTTATATTTTTGTTGAAATCCTAGTTGTGTTAATAATTAATAAATCAAGTTCATTTAGATTGTTAGTCGTGTGTTGGGTTTAACAGGAAATTCAAAATTT
This sequence comes from Picea sitchensis, assembly GCA_010110895.2. NCBI lineage: Eukaryota > Viridiplantae > Streptophyta > Pinopsida > Pinales > Pinaceae > Picea > Picea sitchensis. The sequence goes on from SNQJ01S0005790.1 coordinate 133,277, forward strand.
TTCCCTTCTTCTAGCTTCACTTAGGTCAAGGATCAAAGTCCAGGGTTAAAACCTTAAAGTGAAAGCACTTTTTGGCCCTATGATTTCAACCCTAAAAAGTGTTGGATCATGTTGTCATTGATGCCAATGGTTTGATTGATTGATGTCAAGTGATTGATTGATGTCAAAGGATTGATTGATTGATGATTTATGTAATATAATATGTATTGTCCTTGATGAGAATTCATAGATGAAGATGGATCGATGTGGTTCCATTGGTATATGATGCATTGTTGGGAAAATGTATAGATGACTCATTATTGTCTTATCACGATTGATAAGGTGTACAAACGGATGAACTCCAAAGTGGTCCCCTTATGGTGAAAGCCCTCACGGGAAGACTCTTTACAGATTGAGTTATCCT
>SNQJ01S0005790.1:141785-209645 GCA_010110895.2 Picea sitchensis
TTCCCTCAGGTTGTATCCTGAGAAACTAGGAGGTTGGAGCCTCCTTCCAGTTGCAGCTATAAAACAAAGGAAGTTGGTGCTTCCAATGAATGTAATTCTTCAAGACATATAAGAAAAGACATTCTGTGGTTTTCTCTCAATTTGGGTTTCCATGTAAAACACTGGTGTACTGTGCACGTGTGTAATTGTTTATTTATTACTGCTCATTATTGGATAATAATTCTACATTGATATAACATTTGAAGAAAAAGGATTATCATTACGTTATTACTGATTCACCCCCCCTCTCAGTAATCCAACAAAAAGGACGTTTCACAAACTTGGCATATAAAATTTTTATGAAGGAGAGAATCACTTATGTGTCCTTCCCAAGGTTTGAATGAGACAAAGAAACTTACAACAAGATAGCAATTAACACCTTTAACATTAGGAAGAAAAAATAAATTACAGTTTACTGCTTACTTCTTCCAAGTGGCTAAACCATTCAAACCCTAGTTGTAGAAAATATTCATCCACAAGAGAAAACCATCCACAAAAAGCCTTCTCCAAAAATGGTGCATAAGTCCCAAGAGCTAGAAAATTTCAAACCTCTTGAGGGGAAAATCCCTCAAGTTGTGAGGATGGAAATGAGTGAAGTGACTTTATATTTATAGAGGAAAGGCTCAACTTCCTCTTACATTAAAATAATATTTTCTAAGCTAAAATCCCCTAATTTATCCTATGGAGGGATAAAAGGCCCTCTTCAATGATTAAAATATTCTTAAAAATACAAAAGTTGGGCTTTTCATGCCACATGTAAAATAGTCAAGGGGAAAAATTCCTCAAAAGTGGCCAAATATTCAAAAAAATAAGGAAGTGGGGGTTGATGGTGTGACATCCTGCCTCCAAAGGTCCTTCAACTATTGCTTGCTCCAAAACTCATGTATTTGATGACCCCTCCAAGAGTGAACTTTTTTCACAAGGGTATCCATCCAACTTCCAAGTGTCTTAAAAGGTGGGCATATGGGCTTCCAACATGGGTCAGACCTTCTAATTTCAAATACAAATTAGGTCGGCCCAATCAAGAACATATATTACATGTCAATCCGACATATTTTTACCAAATTCACTTGAAGGTTGCCCCTAATTTGTTTTATTCTAGCATCATACATATATAATGTCGACCTCATTCATTAAATTCTTATCATTTAGGATGATGGAAAGACCCATGTCTCCCTATGGCTGGCCTCTACATCTTGTGCCATAAAACTATGGATTTTCTCTTCCCTGATGCAATTCAGTCTATTGCAATTGATAGTCTTAAAAGAATTGGATCATCATCAGATTATTGGAGATATTGCAATCATTGTTGTCCCTCATTTTTATGGTTTTATGACATGATTTATAGATTCCATATGTCTACCAAGATCAACTCCTGCGTACAATAGAAATATGTGACCCTATCCTATAGCTATTTATCCACATGGAGGTGTTACAGGCTAATTTTTTACCCTTACAAATTTTTATTATAATTGCAACACTTTCCTCCCCTCTTTCACACATAGAGGGTAGAATAAAATTGTTGGTATGCATATTTCCTTCCACCTAGTTATCACCCCTTTGGCATCTGGAAAAATATGACATTTTGAGTGATGATAGGAAGGTTTGACCCAGAAGGTCATTTAATGTTCTCCAATTTCAAATGATGACCGACTCCTTTGTCACAACTCCCTTTAAGGTTGAATGGTATCATTGATGTTACCAACCCATTATGTTTTATCCACCATGTTCTCTTGTTGTTGTAGGTAACCATAAGTCATGGTTGGTATTTCTTATCAAGTTTAGCATATCAGCCTCCCCTAAGATTCTAAATTTCCTTCCATAAACCAGAAATCAAAGCAAAGGCAGTAGTGATCATATCAAGGTTGCAAGCTTCCATGTACTAGTAATCCAAATATAACTCCTCTTTAAACTGATCCAATTCCCAGATTGCTTTAAAAAATATGTCATCTTATGTAACATGTTTGATGACAGGAAATCATTTTCCAAAGAATACAAGAAGCACATTTTTTTATTGCAGGAGGGACAAAGAAACTTTTGTAGGTTATAATATTTGGGTCCCAAACGATATGGTGGGTAACATATTTTAGTGAAGTGAGCCAATAATATAATATTTATACTTCATACAGGAAGCAAGAGATATCAAGCTATTGTACATCAATTAGTGCTAGAGCTTCAACAAGGTGGGGAATTAGAGATACTATTGATCCTAATAAAGTGAGTCAGGACCAACTAGTACAAGAAGGTTGGGTATTGGAGATACTTTTGATGTTGACTATGTCGCAATATGTTTGGAATGATGTCTACAGTTCTTGTTTCTTTTATTGTGGTTATACACAACTACCACATTTTCACCTTTTCACGTGCTTAAAAATGAGTGGTAGGTGTTTTGGGATTGGCTTGGCATTTGAAGTGGTTATATCTTTAAATAATTTGCATGATATCTTGGGGATGATGAGGCATACATGGCTCTTTCAGTAAACACATTTGTAATTTGACAATAACTTTGTCTTGACATTTTAACAATCAATTGGAGGATGTAAGGTGGAATTATGACTTGCAAGTGCCATGCCTCTTGTATATGTTTTAAGTTGAGGTATTGGTTGGAAGGTGAGTTGTCTAGGACTGATTATTATAAATCAAAATTTGTTTTATTTGAATTGACATAATTCATGTACATGCTTTTATTTGGAAAACTGGATGGGACATACTAATAAATGGCCTTTTCGGACAAGAATTGGCTCAACTGTTTCGGTGTGAGAATGATCTACTCATTAGAGGAATCATGAAAATATTACCATTAAGATTACTAGATGGCACTCATTTTTCCTTGCAAGATACATATTTACTTGATTTGAGATAAATGTATTTACTTGTTTGGGAGAAATATTTATAATATCATTCACAGTCCTTCATATTAATGTACTTTTGTATTTATTGACATTTAGGGAAATTGGGATCTCTTTTTGTATCAATACCATTTCCAATATTTGTTGCATCATACTGTGTGTTTTTTGCATTGGTTGGTAAGTGGTTTCAATCAATATGAATAAAATAAAATATATTTGGAAGTTTAGGTTTGTGGGTTTTTTAGTGTTCTTGTTTGCTGCTATTTTTTCCAGTTGTTGTCAATGTTTCCATCGTTCATTCACTAACATGAACTCAATGAAAAAAAATTCAATCTTGGGAGTTTCCTTATTTCTAGGCATGTATAGGATATCAATTTGTATACATTAATGAGTTTCAGAGCTTCAACAAGGTTGGGAATTGGAGCTTTTGTTGATCCTAATAAAGTGAGAGAGGATCAACTAGTATAGGAAGGTTGGACATTGGAGTTATTGTTGATCCTAGTGAAATGAGATAGTATTATGATGTTTATACTTCATAAATGAAGCAAGAGAGATCAAGCTATTGTACATCAATTAGTGCTAGATCTTCATCAAGGTTGGTCATTGGAGCTATTGTTGATCCTAATAAAGTGAGTCAGGATCAACTAGTATGGGAAGGTTGGGAATCAGAGATACTTTTGATGTCAACCATGCCACCATACGTTTGGAATGATGTCTATAGTTCTTGTTTCTCTTATTGAGGTTATACACAACTACCACAATTTCACCTTTTATCGTGCTTAGAAATGAGTGGTAAGTATTCTGAGATTGGCTTGGCATTTGAAGTGGTTAGATCTTTAAACACTTTGCATGATGTCTTGTGGGTGATGACACATAAATGGCTCTTTAAATAAACATAGTTGTAATTTGAAAATAGCTTTCTCATGACATTTTAACAATCAATCAGAGCATATAAGGTGGCATTATGACTTGCAAGTGCCATGCCTCTTACATATGTTCTAAGTCGGGGTATTGGTTGGTAGGTGAGCTGATTGGGACTGATTGTTTTAAATCAAATTTTGTTTTATTTGAATTGACATAATTCAGGTACATGATTTTATTTGTATAATTGGATGGGACATACTACTAAATGGCCTTTTTGGGACAAGAATTGGCTCCATTGTTTCAATGTTAGTATGCTATGCTCATTGAATGCATCATGAAAATATTACCTTTAAGAGTATTGGATGGGACTTCTTTTTCCTTGCAAGATATGTATTTACCTGATTTGAGATAAATGTATTTATTTGTTTGGGAGAAATGTTTATAATCTCGTTGACAGTCCTTCATATTGATGTACTTTCGTATTTACTGACATTTAGGGAAATTGGGATCTATTTTTGCATCAATACTGTTTCCAATATTTATTGCATCATATTGTGTGCTTTTTGTGTTGACTAGTAAGTGGTTTCAATTAATCTAAATAAAATAAAATATATTTGGAACTTTAGGTTTGTGGGTTTTTTAATATTCCTATTTGCTTCTATTTTTTCCAGTTGTTGTTGGTGTTTACATCTTTCATTCACTAACATGAATTCAATGCAAAGCCTATTCATCTTGGGAATTTCCTAATTTTTGGGCTTGTCTATTCCATAATAGTTTAATGAGGTTTATGTTACTTCTAAAGTGGGTCATGTCCATAAAAATGTAGGATGGGTAAGATAAAAACGAATGTTGAAGCATGCATTGTTTTGATTTTCAAGGTAGGATCTAATAACTTGATATGAGGTCTTGTGCCTACTTTAATTTGTCATATTTTTGTTGCAGTTTAATGACTTCCAAAACACCATATTCTCCCCACCACTAACATTTGCACTAATTATTGCAGTATTTCTAGATAACACTCTAGAAGTTGAACAAGACAAGAGGGATAGAGGGATGTTGTGGTGGGTAAAATTCAAAACATTCATAGGGAACAATCAAAATAAATTTTTTTACCATTCAATCTCAATAAATTTCCCCACCTAATATGCATGCTGTGATTCAGATATTGTTAAACTTTTTGTTGGATCAACTAGTAAAAGAAGGTTGGGTAGTGTTGAGGGGTCTGCAATCCCTTTAACTCAACAATAGGAACCAAACCCGCCTTAGAGGCCCAATTAGACTCTGCAATTTTGATGGGTGAAATGGTTCTCCAGATCTTTCAATCTAGCCAATTTATCGATGGGCTTTACTTAGTTATTGAAAAGATATCTTTCTATGAAAGTTCCTCCTTCAGATTAAACATTCTCTTTTGTCTTTTCTTTTATTAGATGAGTCTGATAAAGTAAGGTGTGATGGTATAAACCAACTAATAGAAGGGATTTTTAACTACTAACGAAGGTTGAGCCTAGGATAACCCTTGTGCTCTAGCATGCAAACACCAATATTCACACCTATTACAAGTCTAGTAATAATACATTAACTTGCTGGTATTTCAACAGTGACTGAGATACAATCATTGAAAGAAAATATGCATGCAATAAGATGAGTGCAAGAAAAATAGTTTCCTTAGCTCTACCATCAATCACACATTAACACAATGATTTACTTTTCATCATTAAGAACAAAAGAACTGTTAAAATATTGAAAAAGATAGCTTATCAATAGATTCAGAAACTCTTACTTGTTATAGCATCAACTATTGAAATAAAATTTGGAAGTAGTTCCTCCTCAATCCAATCACATAACGCCTTTGATGAAAAAAACAAAGTTTTGTCTCTGGTTCTAAAAAGAACTTCTTAATTAAAGTTGCTCAGAAATAATTCTTTACAATTCTCAAAAAGAGGGTCTTTTCCCCAAAACCATCGACCTATTCTAAAAGGTCAATCCCCCTATTTATAAAGAATCACTAACTAAAAATAATTGCTACAAGTTTGTGTTAAGTAAAACAAAAGATTGCCACTTAGTGCTTGATCTCTTTGTTATCTGGAAATCATCTCGTGGTTCTACTAGAGTGGATGAATATTCTCGTATTCTAACCACTTGATGAAGAGATCCTCACATGTGTTAGCATACAGGGATCTGTGCTGGTCCATCGGGGATGAAAGGGTTTCCTTCACTTTTATTGCACGTTCTCTATATTTGATGACTTTGGCACTTAAACACTGCAGAACTGCACGAGCCTTGATCGGATGTTCCATAAAATTATGTATTTGAATCAGTGTCATGCTTGCCACCTGTTTGATCTCCACTTCCCACATTGAGTCATGTTCTACATGTCGTTTGACTATGTCATGCAAGTCGACAAAGTCTTCAGGTGAGCCGAACTCTGGGAGGCCAATGTATTTCATTTCTCGATTGATCTTTTCCCAACTTATTTCACACTCATCCCACCTCTTATGTATCTCTCGCTGAGGTTCCCAGGTCATCCTTACCCAATATTTGGCTAGCTTCCTGATCCAAGAGATTCTACTATCCATCAACAATCGAAAGCAATGCTCCTCTGTGTCTCAACCCTTCTGCACTGCGCTGATGTAATCGATTTGTTCTACAATTTGGTATACATTTTCATACCATCTCTCCATGTCCTTATAGGTTTCCAGTTCCATAAGGGTATCTTCTTGCTAATCGAATACACCTGTAGGGAAGAGATGTCTTTCGCTTGTGAACTTTGCATATGCATCTTGGAACTCATTCTTCAGAAAAAATGTGACCTGCTTTGAGTCTTGGTAATATTTCTCCAAATGGCGCAGATGGTCTAGCTCTTTCTTTGTGGAAACCAATTCCTTTTTATCTTTCTTTTCTCGATCCAATGTAGCATTAGTAATATCCATCCCTATGGAAATTAGCTCAGATGTCTTCATGTTTTCTGTGTTGATCATCTTCTCTTCCGTGGTGATGAGAATTGAGTTATCCAACGTGAACCTTATTTTCTTGGTGCTCCTCCTCATGATGGATTTCCTCTTCCTGTCATAAGAAATCGCCTATATATCGACGACCTCATCAATGGGCTTAGGGATTTGTTGGTCTCCCAAGGTCAGAGTGTTTCCAAAGCTTCCCGCCGTATGTATTTTCTTTAGGACCAACTCTTGTACTTCTTTGACAGGGGAAACTTCCATATGTTCTAATGGCTCAGCCTCCGTCTGGTGTTCATCAGCTAGTGAGGTATCGACCAACATTTAAGAGATAGTGACATGCTCAATACTTGGTGATTGACTATTGAGGTGTCGATCTCTGGCTGTTGCAATTCCTCTTTTTGTCCACCTGAACCTAGCTCATCCCTGGAGCTGTATTTTGGGGTCCTCGATAGGTTGAGAAGTTTAGCTTCTAAGGTACTCTCGGCCTCATGGTCGCCTTGTAGATGGTTTGGAATCGATACATTAAGGTTTGGAGCAAATGCTTCCCCTGGTTCTTTCTCCTCTATAATTGGTATCTAAGTTATAAGCGAGACCTCCAAACTCTCTTCATCATCATGGATAATAATTAGATGAAAAAGTGCATTAGGCAGACCCATTTCACCTGGTGTTCTTGGAATCTCATGCTGGGTTGGAATGGTCGCCGAAGATCTAGCCTGTGCTGATGGAACTCTGGTATTTTCTATACCGACGGTTTCCTTCAGTGGGGTTGACTCTAAGCCATTTATCTCCTCTCCGACATTGCTTGGGTCGCCCAGGGTGATCCTCATAGGTTCTAATAGTTGAGTATCGTTCTCTAGTTGTTGGATGACTCTTTAGGATTATTCTAATAACAACATTCCTCTCCTTTGTGCCTCTGTGGATTCTTCTTATCTGTTCTCTTCTCTAACCCTAAGAGCTTCTTGAGCCACCTGTTCTATCATTTCAACTTGCTCGTCCACACTCATAGCTTTGAACCTAGTCATGTTTGGATTAGCTTTTCTCTGTAGTACCTCCTCCCAGTCTAGATCACATTATGTAAATATCTCATCTTAAAACTTGTCATGTGCGTATAGCCAACAGGAAGAGACTTGTGACACATGATGGATAACTAGGCCTTTAGGGTCATGCTTTCAAAATCGACCTGTCAGGAACCTGTATTCCAGTTGACTTAAACCCTCTTGTTTAGCTTGCACAATATCCTTTACTATGCAAAACTCTACATGGAAACCATAGGGTATGAATGCTCGTTTCTTTTCCTTAACCAAAGTGGTGTTATAACCATGTAGGATGGTATGGTAACATATTTCTCCTATGACAGGCTGGTCTGGGACGTGAACGAGGAGTAAATGCGGTGCGTCGGTGGCCCTGAATACCCTGATATAAGTTGTGGTTTCCTCTAGGTACAAGTGGCCTACTTTTGAAATCATTTTCTTGGCCGCTACAGATAGTCTTGGGCATTCTTTTTTGAAAATAATGAAATGACCTCGAGCTATGAATTCATAACAAATGAGAGAATAATATTTCTTATACCTGTTTTCCCACAGGATGTTGAAGTAGAAATGTACATGTAGTTGTTTGACGTGCCAGCTCAGATTCATGCTATAAAAGATATTCCTTGCGTAGATAATGTCTAGCAGGGTTTCTTCTATATCTCCAAAAGCAGGGGGCTGAGAAAATGCCTTCCTAGTCGATGTTTTGATGATCGATTCCTCTCTGGGAGAAAATTACAACTACCTCGTAGCGCCGAGAGAATACCCTTCACTGACCTCTGCTTCCTTCAATTTTGGTGCCCTTGGCGAGCGTCTGGTCATTGGATTCCTTGGAGGCATTTTTTCCTACAAAGAAAACAACGTTAGACACCGTGTTGCATATAGAATGATGATACATAAAAAACAACCACCGAAATGATAAAATTAACACATATCTCTTCTTTGCACTTACTTAACCTGGTTTTGAAATTATGAGAATCAAGCCTAACTCTTGAGACGCTCTCTTCGCTTCTTCAACTACTTGGGAAATGAGAAAATTGTGTGCAGAATGTTGGGATTCAAAATTGTCTTAGTGATTTAAACAGAGAAATAGTTACCTCATCGTATCAGTTATTCAATTTAGGGCGTAGGTGCAGTACTACAAAATCCGTCGCTAGATCCACATTATGCTCGATATTTAAATCCAGTCGTAGGTTGGTAGCGCCAGCTATAATGTGGTTCATCAACGATTTCAAATTCCTGTTGTTAGATCGATGCACATGGTAGCAACGTATGCAGAGAGAAACATTAATTTGCCTATTAAATGGAAGAATACGATCTTATTTTGTGTTGAAAATGTCCCATCGTTTTGCTAATTTAACGAGCGGATTGAGAGTCGACGCTTTTCTTCAGACAATGTGCATTGATATCTCTTGGTAAAACTCCAATGCTGATCCATATTGTCATACAACACTAATGTGGAAATGTTGACCTGGAAGTGTGACTAGGACATGGGGAAACCTAAGATGACCTGAAATGAAACTAGGCCGTACGAAATGGCCATGCGACAAAGACACGTGACATTTGAGATTGGCTTCTTCGTTTAAGAGTGTTATTTGAAATCAAGGATTTTCATTAGATAAGTGTTTTAACAAACATGTCCTACCCTACTAATGTCGAAAAAGTATCAAAGATCGACGATCGCTGATAATTTTAAATAAGTGTTCACATATTACCCCCTCAAAACTTGTCGATGCCAAAAATGCATTGGGGATCGATGATCGATGATGTGTCAATGCAAACATTTTCCATGATTTTAATATTTGAGATTTCACCAACCCCGAACAAACGCATCAATAATCGACTATCAGAGGTTCATCATGGCCCATGTCAATGTTTGGCCCTCTCATATTTAGCCGACACCGATGGGAAATCATCCATTTCCTGAATCTTCTTTTCAAACAACCGACGCAAATCTACTCTGTTTTTTACTGATGCCGATGATACATCGATGATCAATGATTATTGTTACTATACTTGCTCGAAGTTTTCCGACTCCGAACATAAGCACGCGGGTCACAATTTTAGCTATGGATCCTTAGTTAAAATGTCAAGTTATTTTTTAGATACAAAGGTTTCACTATGACTTGCCCAAATAAATACAATCTTGATCGATGATGAGACATGGAAACAAACTTAATGATCACTACACAAATGACTAAATTTAGAAAGCAGGGAAAAAGAAAACAAGTGGTACCCAAAAGAGAAAAATTTTCATAAAAGATTTTAAGGTCTGTTGAGTGCTCAACAAATGGCGATTCTCTGGGTGAAAGAAGAATATCCACTCCTTCCTTCGGGCTTAGCTTGTGCAGAAGCTGATTGAGAAACTAATTGGCTTGACTTTTATCAGATTATTTCCTATCCATGCATGTACAATTTCCCGGGTTCGTGAATCTGGGTCTGCCTATGGAGTTTATCCATTTTCCCCCTTCGTTCCTCTTGACCATGACCCATGTCCCTCTTCAACAAGATCCAGGTAAGGCGTTCACTTGCTTGAGGCCGTTTTAGTTATCATTATTCCCTTGCTACAATGTTGCTATGTTGCGAGTGAGCATCCATAGCCTCGAGAGAGTCACCCCGACGTCACAGGGCTTGCTCTACTGCCAACAGGTGTCCATAGCCCCGATGAAGTTATATGCATACCCTCTCTGACTTTTCACTAATTTAATATAATTGATTTATTTCGGGCAGAAATTCCCTGAGCGAGTCGGAGAGGAGGACGTATGTTATCTGCAAGATGAAATAGCTAATGTGAAATTTTTCATAGCTCTATCTAGAGATACATATGATCCTTTCCAACTTGCCATATTTACCTTTGGTCTTTACCAGACCACTAGGAGGACACTTCATCACTTACCAATGTTGTTTGTTTTGCAAAGACAAGATATAGATCTCCTTGAAGAAATTTGTAGTTGCCCATCTTTTCTTATGTTGCACGTAAGCGTAAGTTAGGAGCAGAGTTTGCTACACCATATTTATTAAGGTCGACTAATGTTTTATGGAATAAAAATTTATTACAAGGAAATACCAAGCAAAAGAAAAGACACAAATAAAAAGGTCTTTTCAATCAATCTACCCTAAACCTACACATTTATCCTAATCGAAATGTAACATGAAAAAGACACATTATTATTATTATTATTATTATTATTATTATTTAACATAAATATTGTTTTATGGCTTGGCCATTCACTGGGAGTTTTTCAGGTCCCCCCCTCATATTTTGCAACCGATACGCGCCTACCCCAATTTTCTCAGATACCTGGAAAGGTCTGAGCCATAGATTCTGAAACTTCGAATATTTTCCCTTAGGTTCGTTTGCTCTATCCCATTTCAGGACTAAGTCTCATACTTCAAAATTCTTCTCTTTGTCCTTATGCTTGTCAAACCATCTTTTAACTATTTGTCGATGAGCAATGAACTTAGATTTTGATTTCTTACTTTCCTCTTCAAGCATGAGGAGGGTATCAATTCTTTGTTGAATAACAAATGCGGGTTGTCCTCTTGAACCTTGATCAAGATGAAGTGACAGAAGTTATAACCCATTTGGGAGAATGACTTCTTGTCCGTATACCAGAGAGTATGGAGAGTTTCCTATAGCTTCCTTGGGTGTTACTTTATCTATCCATAAGGCATTATGAAGCGAGCTATGCCAATTCCTATGATTGTCTGCGACTGTTTTCTTCAAGATCCTCACTAGGTTCTTATTAGTTGATTCTGCCACCCCATTTCCTTGTGGATAGTAGTTTGCAAAGTATCTTATTATGATTCCTTTGTCTAGAGAGAAATTTGTTAATAGAGTAGAAGAAAAGTAAGAAACATTGTCAAAAACGAGAACATAAGGCATCCCAAACCTTGTGATCAATTGTTTTTCTATGAATTGGATTACAACCTTTTCATTCACGTGAGTCAAAGGGATGGCCTTTGCCCATTTCGTAAAATAATCTGTAGTAGTCAATATGTATTTATGTTGTTTTGAATAACTCGGGGTAATCTCCCCTATGACGTCTAACTCCCATTTCCCGAATGGTCTGGATATGGTCTGTAACATCCCAGGTTTTGAATCCCCATTTTAAATAATGTATTGTTATAATGCTGAGAGGCCTGAGTGCCCAAACAATTATATAAAGGGCTAGTATGCCCAAGAAATGTAATGTTTTTATCATTATTAATAATAAACACATCGCTGGCTACTAGACGGACAAGGACTAGAGTTATATGGGGCTATGATTCCACAAGAGAGGGGGCTTGAGGGACCAAATGCTTATTCCTGTGTTAATTACCTTCTTGCCTAAGGGAAGGGGATCTATTACATGAGCTTCTTGGGGAAGGCCAGGAGGTTCTTGATTTCCCCACAAAAATACTTAAACCCATCATTGGTTTGATTGTGGGGTTGGTCGTTGGCTCGTCCACTCGATTACCTTTGCATTATCCCGTTCTTTCCCTCACACACTTTCATGCACCCCCTTACTCATTCATTGATCTATCCTCACCTACGTCTGTGTCTCGACTTGGGAAAGAGAACCGAATTGCTAAAGAATTAGCCATGAGATAGTTGGTTGTAATGGTCGTTGGTGCAATCCAATCGAGACTTGAGGCTTGCATGTTTGAGATGCGTTGGCCTATGCCCTATTTTGCTCACAATTGCGAGTCTTGAGAGTTTCGGCATTGATATTCTGGACCAGCTATGTTGGAGGCCCTGAAATAAAGGAGGGGGAATGCCTTAGGGACTGCATGGCAGAGAAGGGTGGAGGTCCATTCTCTTGGGGTGGTACATGTTGGGTAGAAGAGAGATGGGTACTCTGGATTGTTGTGGGTGTTGGGAAACCTGTGAGAGATTGAGAGATGACTGGTTTGTGAACCCAAGTACACTATGGAACCATCCTTATGGATTCATAGCCCTGTCTCGGGGGTGACATTGCTGTTGAGATTTGGAGTTGTGGTGTCTACACTTGGGTGGAACATCCTTGGTCTTCAGCCAGTTGGTGTCATCTTTCATAAAGATAAGTGCTCTCTGTTATGGTATCATTTACATGTATATGAATGTATTTCCATTGTGTATTTAAATTATCGTTTAACTAAATCTTAGATTATTCATGATTGCTAGATATTGTTGTGCATGTCATTAAAGTCTTTTCTTTTATGCATCCTTAAATTTGAAAGAAGGTGTCGGTAAGAGAAAAAAGTACAAGGACGGTCTTGAAGGTAGCGTACCCCAGCCTGTGGATGGCTGGGTATGTTACAACTGGGTATGTGGATCAAATGGTCTGGATATGTTCACTGGTTGGAGTGAGACAAATGCTCTTTTTTCTCTACCAGCGCTCATTTGACAAGATTTACAGTTCTTAGTGTATGTATGAGCACCCCTAAATAGAGTAGGCCAGTAATAACCGACTCTTAATATTTTGTGAACTGTGGTATTTCCTGCAAAGTGTCTACCTGCAGGATCATCATGGAGCTCTTTCAAAACCTTCTTTGCATCTTCACGTTCGAGACATCTCAAGAGTACTCTATCATAATTTACGCGGAAAAGTACTGAATTTCTGAGGCGATATTGTGCAGATTTTAGCATAAGAGCTCTTCTTTCCTTAGGGATTAGGTTTTCTGGGAAAGTCCCATGATGTAGGAGGTAAATCAATTTTCCATACCAAGACTCTTTCCCTGGTGGAATGTATAAATATTCACTACACCATAATGTTAATTCATTCTCCCACCTAGGGCTTTCGTTTATTCGATCTTGGGCTTCTAGGACCAATTTACACAATCCTTGTCCCTTTACTAATTTGGAAGCTTTTATATCTAGGTAAAATTCTTGGACAACTGCCATCCAATTTCCCCTTCTCTCCCCCATCTCTTGTTGAGTGAATAGGGATCAGACTATGGGATGAGGCACGATGACTTTGGTGTGATTTTTTAGGATGTAAGATCTAAAATGTTTTACTTCTTTGTACACCACATCAACTTGTTTGTCTATAGAAAGGTAGTTCATTTTGGCTCCTTGGAGATTAGTGCTCATAAATTATACTAATGCCTCATTGTTATCATCATCCATTTGGATCAATACTGCAGCTAAGGACTAGTTAGAGGCGAAAGTATAGAGGAAAAAATATTTACTAAAGTCAAGACTTCACACCACTGGAGCTTGAGATATTGCAGTCTTGATATTGTTGAAATCATTTTTTCGCTCATCATCCCACTTAAAATCTACATCCTTGAGAATAATTTTTTGTAAGGGTTTGACAACTTCAACGAAATCGGGCATGAACTTTCTCACAAAATTAATTTTCCCAAAGAAGGATTGCATAGCCTTTTTGTTACGGGGTAAGGGAAGCTGAGCTATTGACTTTATTCATTCAGGATCTATATGAATTTGTGCTTGAGATATAATATGACCTAGTAGTTTCCCTTCCTCGACACCAAAGATAGTTTTCTTAGGGTTTAAAGATATTCCATATTTCCTACACCTATCAAAAATATGGGTTAGATGTTGGAGGTGGTCTTCTCTATTCTTTGAATACACAGTTACATCATCCAAATATACTACTACACATTTTTTAATCAATCCCTGAAATGCTACGTCCATGGCCCTTTGGAAGGTTTCCCCTTCATTAATCAACCCAAAGCGCATGCGTTTATAAGCAAAAGTTCCCCACTTGGTTTGGAAGGTAGTCTTCAATCAGTCTTCCTATGAAACTAGAACCTGGTTATAACCTGAGAAACCATCTAGAAGGGAGAAAATTTTAGAACCAGACACAGTCTGCAAGAGTTGTTCCATGGGTGGGACTGGATAGTTATCCTTTTTTTATGCTCTAATAAGGTTTCTAAAATCTACACACAGGTGGATCTCCCTAGACTTTTTCATGACAGGAACCAAATTTGCTACCCAGGTAGAGTGTCTAACCTGAAAGATAATCTTAACATCTAGTAATTTATTTAACTCTTGATACATCGGGGGTTCCAGATATGGATGGTATTTCCTGAGCTTTTGTTGGAAGGGTTTTACTCTATATTTTAACTAGATTGTGTGTTGGATAATGTGAGTGTCATAAGTTTTCAATTCTTGGTAGGTCCAAGAAAAGACATCTTAATATTCTCTAAAAAGATTGAGAAAAGCCTTCTTGTCTTCTTTAGACACTGTTCTCCCTAGATTTACATTCTTAGGGTTTTTCGAGGTTCCTAAGTTTATAGTATTTTATACGAGACATGAAATCCATGTCTTTGTGTTCTTTGACCCTTTAAATATTTTCCTCATGTCGAAAAGGTTCTCCAAATAGGCTACTCCTACTGGTTGAAGATTTCTTGGGTCCTATCAGTTGCCAAATGGTTTTGTCTTTGACCACAGATTGGCTCTAAGTTTCAACTATTATGAAAAGGTTTTGTTGTTGTTTTAGGACAACCAACAGTCCAAGAACTTCTTGTTGATTTGTTACAGTTGTACTTATCATTTTAGGTGATCTAGCATGTAGTTTTAGTAACCAGAAGTTAGCACATGCATACTAAAATAAATACAACACACCTAGATATCTTTACAATTGAAAATAATGATATCTAAAAGACTAATGCACATCATTTTGTACACAGGTATTTTTGGTCAACATGACCCTAGATAACCCCCCCGGGGAAAACCAGTTTGGGATATATGTCTATATATGAGGAAATGAGATGGTGGAATACAACAAATACAAAATATAGATGAACTTGATACAATAGTAGCTTGATCCAAGCTGGAATACAAGTCCAAAAGAACTAGGTGTGCCCTAGGAAGGTGCACCCCCCATAAATGCTCTCAAAACCACCATAACTGCTCCAGATGATATTTGTGAGCTCACAATGGAAATCTCCTCCACATGAATGAATATTTGTTGTGTGGCCTCCCTATGCAACTGATCCCACTGAAATCTGATGGGTGAAAGTCCTCCCCACTACTGATGCACCCTCCTCAACAAGTGTGCCCTCCACAATAATGAATGCTCATCAGTAAATAAACCAAGCCATAAGATAGATGCCTCTCTCCATGAAAGCATGCACCCAAGCTCAAGCTACCTCATGCAACAAACCTCATTCCAAAGCTCCCTCTCTTCCTCTCCAAGTGAGAAAATGAAGTTATGAGCTCTCCTTCACCCTTTGTGCCCCTCTTGAACCTCCATAAGGATACCTAAGATATGGATGGTTGAGATCATCCCATATCCCATCTAATCAAAGGTTGATATCACTCAAAAATAATCTCACTCAATAACCCACTCTGGGTTAAGTTCCCTAAGTTCACTTTATGTCTCTAATTCACCCAGAAAGTGATTTAATAGTAATTTTAGGCATAAATGACTAAATTTCACTTTTGACTTAAAACTCCTAAGTCAAAGTGAAATTAGACACAAAGTACAAGGCACAAAGTGTATAGTACATACTACATGTGTCTAGGAGAGAAGAAAAACATGGGGAACACCTCCCAAGGTACAAAAACTCAACACTCCCTCTTACCGAAGAAGGTGTTCCTCACCAAGCCCATCTTGTCTCTGAAGTAGACATGTTTGCCCCTTGTTAGGGCCTTGGTGAGTATATATGCAACCTGGTCGTTTGTCGATACATACTGCAACTGAAATACACCTCTCTAAAACCAATCACAGATGAAGTGGTACTTGATCTCAATGTGCTTTGACCGGTCATAAAATACTGGATTCTCAAAGAGTTTTATGAAACTTTGATTATCACAGTGAATGGCGATCGGTGGCATCTTCTGACTAGAAAAACCAACCAACATCTTACAAATCCAGATGGCCTCACAACTGGCCTGACTGGTCGCCATATACTTAGCCTCGTTTGAACTCAAATAAACTGACTTCTTCTTCCGGCTGAACCAGGAAACAAGTCTTAACCCCAAACCAAAGAAACACCCTGAGGTGCTTTTTCTGTCAACAACACATTGTGCCCAGTCTCAGTCTATGTATCCAACCAAACTGACTCCATCTCCTCTGACATAGTCTAGGCCATAATCAATTGTCCCAATAATGTACCTCAAAACATGTTTTTCCCCAACCATGTGAACACTCCTTGACTCAACCATGTACTAACTGAGAGTGTTCACAACAAAGCAAGTATTTGGTCTGGTGTTAACGAGATACATGAGTGAACCAATCAACTTCCTGTAAACTGTGGCATCTACCAACTGGCTATGTGAAGCACTAAGCTTCTTCCAGTTGGTAATCATAGGTGTAGAAATAGATATGCAGTCCTCCATCTGAAATCTGCTCAAAATATCTGCTACATACTTCCCTTGCCCGAGAAATATGTGACCCTCCTCCTTCCAAACCTCCATACCTCGAAATTAGTGCATCAATCCAATATCACTCATCTCAAACTCTGATGCAAGTCCCATATTGCACTCAACTATGAGATCCTTGGCTCCAGTGATGAAAAAATCATCCACATATAAGATGAGAATAAGCGTGTCCTCACCTCTAATGATGAAATAGAGGTTAGGATCAACATCACTTTTCTAGAAGCCCATCTGAAGCAAGTAAGTGTCTATATGTGAAACCAAGCTCGGAAATATTGCTTCAGACCATAAAGTGCCTTTCTCAAAAGACACACGTGAGTCTCCCTATCACTCACCTCAAACCCCTGTGGCTACTCTATGTACACCTCCTCATCAATAAATCCATTCAGAAATGTGGTCTTCACATCCATATGGTGAATGCTCCAACCCATCTCTATTGTTATGGAAATGATACTCTTGATGGACGTGTATCTTGCAAGTGGTGTGAATGTCTCTTCATAATCGAATCCCTCAAATTGAGAGAAGCCTTGTGCTAGAAAATGGGCCTTGTGTTTCTCAATGCTTCCATTTGTAGCAATCTTGGTCTTGTACGACCACCTGGAAGTCACAACTGACTTCCCCATTGGCCTTGGAACCATCTCCCAGACATCATTGCACACAATGGATTCATACTCTTCTACCATTTCCTCTCTCCAAACCTTCTGGTCCACTACCTGCTCAAATGTTTGTGGCTCAATATCCCTAATACTCATCACTAGTGCCAAATATGCTCCCAATCTGAATGGAGGTCTTCTCTCTCTGATCTGGCTCTTGGGCTCCCCTACATTCTATTTGGCCTCCTTCAGGGTCTCCTTAAACCATCTAGGTCTCCTCTTCCCTGAAGTGGTCAAAGGAGAAGTAAGGTCTCTCTGCCCAAGAGTGACTTCCTTAGGACTCGTCTCAACACTTTGAGAACCTGAAGTCTGTGCCACCTCTGACTGAACATGCTCTGACTGTGACCCTAAAGTTGTGCATGGTGACCCTATCACCCCTGATACTAGTGTACCTGAAACTTGAGGTCATTCTCCCTCTAAGACTACAATCGGCGCCTCTGCATCATCCTCAACTTTGAATCTTGACTCAAGAGATCTTTGAAAATCCCTATCCTCCTCAAATTTGACATCTCTGCTAAGTGGCAGAATGTGGATGTGATAGGCTTTGGACACCTTTGAGTATTCAAATAGAATCCCCTCCTGGGATGTGGGGTCTATCTTTTTCCTCCTCTTCGAGGGGACATGAGAAAAATTCAAGCACCCAAAGATATTGATGTGCTCGACATCGGGCCTCCTACTAGTGAAGGCCTCCTCAAGAGTCATCTTCCCCAATATCCTGTGGGGGCTCCTGTTCTACAGGTAAACTGTAGTAGCACATGCCTCTGCCCATAAGTACAAAGGCAAACTCTGATCATGTAGCATGGATCTTGATGCACCAATAATAGCCCGGTTCTTCCTCTCGAAAACACCATTCTGTTGGGGGTTGTATGGTACGATCATCTCTCTTCTAATGCCATGTTGGGCATTGAAGTCTATAAATTGTCTTGAGGAATACTCTCCCCTATTATCCGACCGCAAGACTTTGATCCTCTTTCTAGATTGGTTCTCCACAAGAGCTATGAACTCTTGGAACCATGTGTAGACCTCACTCTTGGACTTCAGAAAATAGATCCAAGTATTCCTCGAGTAGTCATCAATGACTGTGAGATAGTACTCACAATCACTCAAGGACCTTCGAGTTATGGGCCCACACATGTCTGTGTGTACTAAATCCAGTATCCCAACTGATCTGGTGTCATTGCTGGTGAACAAGGCCTTGGTAAACTTATCAGGTGCACACCCTCTGCAAACATCATGATGCTTTATACTGATCTGTGGCACTCTGGTCACAACCTCTCTCAATCCTCCGAGAGCTCCATGATGTAGGTGGGCCATCCTACGATGCCATAACTCACATATCTATCTGCTTCTATCACTACTCATTGCCAATGCATGAAGAGGATGAAAAAGAAATATGAACAGTTTCCCATCCCTCACTCCAATCACCTTTCCTGAGGCAAGTGAAGACCCTCGAGAATGAATGAGTACCTCTGTGCCTCTGAAATTCACCTCAAGACCTCTATCATGGAGGGTGGACACTAAAATCAAATTCTTCTTCAGCCCAGGGACATAAAGAACGTCCCTGAATGATATAGGTGGCATGCTATCTCTCCGAAAGGTAATTGTGTCAATCCCAACAACTATGACCAATGTGTCATCTCCAAGAGTAATCTCTATCCTGACCTCGGTGTATCTGAGATCAATAAAGTGCTCTTGAACTCTAGTCATATGTCTTGAGGCACCTCTGTCAATATCCAAATATTGGGTGCCGTCTCAACTGAAGTGTAGCATATGAGGAAAGAACACTCTCTCTGAAACTGTGTTTGAAAATATTCCTCCTCTGCTGTAGCTGTGGTAGCACCTTTCTTCTTCTTCCTATTAGGGCACTGTCCATTATAGTGCCCGAACTTATTACAAACAAAGCACTTCACTTTGCTCATATCTCTCATCTGACCACTGCTCTAACCACTGCTTCTCTCTCATCCACTCCCCTATGGTGGGCCCCCAAACTTGGGACCCTACCAACCCCCACGGCTGGCCTTCTTCTTGCCCTTTGTCCAAAGAGAAAGATCCTCATTACCCTGACCAGACTATTGTTGTTGTTGTCGATGTCCAAAAGCCTCAGATAGAAGCCTAATCTCCTCCTAGATGAAGTCATCCCACATCCTCTCCCATGTAGGCATGACCTCCCTGGCAACAATACCATGGGAAAATGGACCCCATGGTTTGGTGAAGATATTCATATCTTGCCTCACCAAAGAGTTAGGGTCCACCACCTCTACGATGGTTGCAAGATCGTCTTTGATCTAAGTGTAGTGACCAAGGAATGAAGTTACTGACTCATCCTTGAGCATGCAAATTCCCCTGAGTCGATCATGGAGAACCATATTTTGGTTCTCATTGGAGCTCTCATATAATTTACATAGAGACGAACACATCTCATATGCATAAGTCTTCCCCATCAAATGGAGTACGATATGATAACGAACTGCATCACAAATGGTCCTCTTTGCCTTGTTGTTCCTTTTCTTGATCTCTTCCACCAAGACGGGGGCAGTGACAGGAATGACTGGAACAACTGCCTCGACTATGTCCCATAGCTTGAGGTCCTCTAATACAAAGATCATCCTCACCTTCCAAGGTGACAAATTGCTAGCCCCAACTATCATGTCCTCAACTCACATCTGAGATGATGACATGTCTGCCAAAATTCACTCCCAACTGATGATCAAAATGCCAAGGAAGCGTTGCCTCACTCCTGTCAACACAAGTGTGAAAAGAGACAAGCATCCTATGACCTCACTCCTAACAAAAGGTGTGAAAAGAGGTCAAGTCAAGTCAGCCTCACTCCTACTCCATAGATGTGAAAAGAGACTGACGACAAACTGCCAAAACTGACCAACTGTCCTCTACAAAAATCTTCCCACTAACAACCACTGAATCAATCAATGACTGTCCACAAAATTCTGCCAAGAAGAAGTACATGACAGCCAACACATGTGATATCCAAACTACTCAAAATTTCAGCCACCTTAGCTTTGATATCATGAAAATTTTCCAGGTCCTATCAGTTGCCAATTGAGTCTATCTTTGACCACAGATTGGCTCTAAGTTTCAACTGTTATGAAAAGGTTTTGCTGCTGTTTTAGGACAGCCAACAATCCAAGAACTTCTTACTGATTTGTTACGGTTGTACTTGCAATTTTAGGTGCTCTAGCATGTAGTTTTAGTAACCAGAAGTTAGCACATGCATACTAAAATAAATACAACACACCTAGAGATATTTATAGCTGAAAATAATGATATCTAAAAGACTAATGCACATCTATTTGTACACAGGTATTTTTGGTCAACATGACCCTAGATAACCCCCCCGGGGAAAACCAGTTTGGGATATATGTCTATATATGAGGAAATGAGATGGTGGAATACAACAAATACAAAATATAGATCAACCTGATACAATAGCAGCTTGATCCAAGTTGGAATACAAGTCCAAAAGAACCATATTCACCCTAGGAAGGTGTGCCCCCCATAAATTCTCTCAAAACCACCATAACTGCTCCAGATTATAACTCTAAGCTTAGAATGGAAACCCCCTCCACAAGAATGAATCTCTACTGTGTGGCCTCCCTCTGCAACTGATCCCACTGCAATCTGATGGGTGAAAGTCCTCCCCACTATTGATGCACCCTCATCAACAAGTTACCCTCCGTAGTAATGAATGCTCCTCAGTAAATAAACTAAGACATAAGCTAGATGCCTCCCTCCATGAAAGCATGCACCCAATCTCAAGCTGCCTCATGCCAAAGCTCCCTCTCTTATCTCCAAGTGAGCAAATGAAGTTATGATGTCTCCTTCACCCTTTGCACCCCTCTTGAACCTCCATAAGGATACCTAAGATATGGATGGCTGAGATCATCCCATCTCCCATCTAATCAAAGGTTGAGATCACTCAAAAATAATCTCACTCAATAACCCACTTTAGGTTAAGTTCCCTAAGTTCACTTTATGTCTCTACTTCACCCACAAAGTGAATTATAGTCATTTTAGGCATAAATGACTAAATTTCACTTTTGACTTAAAACTCCTAAGTCAAAGTGAAATTAGACACAAAGTACAAGGAACAAAGTGTATAGTACATCCCACATGTGTCTAGAGGAGCAGAAACACATGGGGAACATGAGGTACATCATACGAGAGAGGTGCGGAATTGCCGAAATCAGAATCGCAGGAGTAGTTTCCTAGCATGGGGAAATTTGTCGATGAAGGTATGTTGAAGGATTCTAAATCGATGACACTATGTTTGAGATATATTTCCCTATGAATCCTAATCATGTTGGTATGTCCCTTTCGTGGCAACCAGAGGTGATCCCAGTTCGTGCTAAAGTATCCATTCAATTTCTAGGACCAACCGCGACTAAGTAGCAGTCCATAAGCTTCTAGGATATATACTACAATTATGTCAATTACTTGAACAATTTTCGGGTGTGTATCCATTCTGATCATCACATCCTTAAGTTCCCCAATAACTTTTACTTGTGTTCTATCTATTTTTATAACATGTTTATCACTTTTGAGTGGGATTGCATTCAATTTCTTCTAGATGGACAATGGCATGCCATTGGAGGATGCCCCTGAATCGACTAAGAAATTATGCAGGTTTCTGTTGAAAACTTCAAATGTTAAAAGGAAAGGTGGGACACAAGGCCTTCCCCTCTTGTCTAAAGAGAAAGTTTTTACATTTGATTTGTTCTTTAAGTCCATAGGAGGTGGGATTTCACCTAAATCAGTGCTTGTTATAGGAGCTTCTATTGAATTTAAGGCTTGTAACAAAAAATCCTTTTGCTGAGCAATTCTGCACATATCCATGACTGACACATTAGCCTTCAACTTCCTTAAGTCTCCTACTATGTTGTAGTCCATCTTGGGTGACTCTTGTGTGTATGTTTATAGGATTTCTTTGGGAGACAAAAGGTGCTTTCATGTGATCAAATATTTGTTTCCCTCTCGAGGATTAGGTAGTGATGAGATTATTTGAAACCGGTTGACCCTTACTTTGCGTTTGCACTTCCAAAACATCATCGGGTGGTTCTTTGCCTTCAAATACATCATTGAGAGGCATCAACAAGTTAGGATCCCACAACAACATGGTTGTTTCTTCTGGCAGCTCAACTTCCTCCTTATCGATGATGTTCACCACTGAGCCGCTTGATTGTTCAGTAAGAGAAACTTCGTCTAGGAACTGTTTGGCCATTAAATTCCTAGTGTGCACCCATTGGGGATAGTCTCTTTCATAATGTTTCTCTTGATGGTATGTAGAAAAAGACTTCGATGCTACATTACCCAAGTCGATGTTTAAGTTAGTTGGGGGAGGTTCAATCACTTTGAAAGGTGGGTTTCTTTTAAAAAAGGGTTTATAGGGCCTTTGACCTTGGTTTCCTTCCCTGACACTTCTTTTCATGTCTACGATTTCATTTGAAAGTTTCTTTATCATCCGTTGTAGGTCTTGTATGTCCCAACCTCCCTTTTCGGGATATTGTTCTATTTGTTTTCCTGGGGGTCTAGTCAACAAAAGTCCTCTCCTAGGTGGAGGTGGAAATTCCTCCTTGAATAGTGAGACCCAACCCTCTTTTCATCCCTTCATTTGGAATTCAATCGTTTTGGCTTCCTTGAAATTTTCAGCTAAGGTATATTTGGTAGCCCTTTTCACAAACATGGAAATGGAAGTAGGGAGAACATTAGCATATACCTCAATTTCCAACTCCTGAGTTGGTTTAGCTTTGGGTTGAAATTTGTTCAGGATAGTGGTAAACCATTGATTGAAGTTTTTAACCTTCTCTTTTGAACTCATGGTTGTGGTGAACAGTTCAGCCATTAAAACTGTTGTGGTGGTTTCTTCTACAAATTTGTCTAAGAAATCCTTTTGAAACTTTGTCCAACTAGTTATGGATCCCACAGGCAAGTTAAAATACCAAGTCAAGGCATAATTCTCAAAGGTATAGGGAAAAATCCTACACACTACATCCTCATGTTGCATGCTCATCAGTCTTATAGCTAGTATGAACTTTTTAATATGATCTTTAGGTAATTCGGAGGTCTCATGGTCAAATTTTGGAAGTAATTTTTTTGGATGCTGAGGGAGGTTATGTACCCGTCCTCGGATTTCCAGAGCATATTTGGCCAACAAAGGTTGATCATTTTTAGGTGGATTTCCCCTTTCTTCATTATTATCATTATTATCCTCCACGTCATCTGATTCTGAAGCTGAGCGATCTGAGTTAAACCCTTCCTCGTCAGATTCAAAATCATCAGGCTCAAAGTAGTTACCAACAAGTGTTTTGGGGATCAGATTAAGGGGATGTTTGATCTTAGTGAGGGAAAAATCTATCAGGTCTTCTATTGTGTGAACAAAAACCTGATCAAGGGTGTTGAAGAATGGTTTGCTTACTTGTTTTCTATGAGGGAGTAACAAAGATAAGGGTAATGATCCAATTTTTCGAGTGTAAGCTCTTGTGATTCTTCTGAACTGGTTCAACTCCTCATGGGGAAGATCGTAAGGTATTTAAGGTAATAGGTGTTCTACTTCCTCGTGTTGGGGTGAGTTGATTATTTTGGGAGTACTCTCTATATGTGGGTTGTCTTGATAATGACTAGCCGTGCATGTGGGTTATCTTGAATCTATGGGATATGTGAAATATATTATAAGGAATTTCATTATCCATTCATTCATTCAGGCCCTCCTCCTAGCGCCAATTCTATTGAGGGTTCTGAGATCCCTTTAACTCAGTAGTAGGAACCAAATTCGCCTTAGAGGCCCAATTAGACTCTGCACCGTTTGATGGGTGGAATGGTTCTCCAGATCTTTCGATCTAGCCAATTTATTGATGGGCTTTACTTAGTAATTGACATGATATCTTTCTGTGAAATCTCCTCCTTCATAGTAAGCACTCTCTTTTGTCTTTTATTTTATTATATGAGTCTGATAAAGTAAGGTATGATGGTATAAACCAACTAATAGAAGGGATTTTTAACTACTAATGAAGGCATAGACTGGGATAACCCTTGTGCTCTAGCATGAAGACAACGATATTCACACCTATTACAAGTCTAGTAATAATACATTAACTTGTTGGTATTTCAACAGTGACTGAGATACAATTATTGAAAGAAAATACACATGCAATAATATGAGTGCAAGAAAAAAAATTTCCTTAGCTATACCATCAATCACACATTAACACAATGATTTGCTTTTCATCATTAAGAACAAAAGAACTGTTAAAATATTAAAAAATATAGCTTATCAATAGGTTCATAAACTATTACTCGTTACGACATCAACCACTGAAATAAAAGTTGGAATTAATTCCTCCTCAATCCAATCACATAACACCTTTGATGAAAAAAACAAAGTTTTGTCTCTGATTCTAAAAATAACTTCTTAATTAAAGTTGCTCATAAATAATTCTTTACAATTCTCAAAAAGAGGGTCTTTTCCCCAAAACCATTGACCTCTTCTAAAAGGTCAATCCCCTTATTTATAAAGAATCACTAACTAAAAATAGCTGCTACAAGTTTGTGTTAAGTAAAAAAAAGGATTTCTATGTGGTGCTTGATCTCTTTGTTCTCTAGAAATCATCTCGTGGTTCTACTAGAGTGGATGACTCTTCTCATATTCTGACCACTTAATGAAGATATCCTCGCATGTGTTAGAATACGAGAATATGTGTTGGTACATCGATGATGAAAGAGTTTCCTTCACTTCTATTGCTCGTTCTCTATATTTGATGACTTTGGCACTTAAACATGACAAAATTGCATGAGACTTGATCAAATGTTCCATAAAATTATGTATTTGACTCAGTGTCATGCTTTCCACTTGTGTGATCTCCACTTCCCAAACTAAGTCATGTTCTGCATGTCGTTTGACTATGTCATGCATGTCGACAAAGTCTTCGGGTGAGCCAAACTTTGGGAGGCCAATGTCTTTCATTTCCTGATTGATATTTTCCCAACTTCTTTCGCACTTGGCCCACCTCTTTTGTATCTCTTGCTACACCTGCAATGAAGAGATGTATTTCGCTCATGAACTTTACATATGCATCTTGGAACTCACTCTTCAGAAAAAATTGTGGCCTGCGTTGAGTCTTGGTAATATTTCACCAAATGGCGCAGATGGTCTAGCCCCTTCTTTGCGGAGGAAAATTCCTTTTTATCACGCTTTGCTCGATCCAGTGTAGCATCAATAATAGCCATCCCTGCATTGATTAGCTCAGATGTCTTCGTGCTTTCTATGTTGAGAAAATTTTATTTCGTGGTGATGAGAATTGAGCTATCCAACATGAGCCTTCTTTTCTTGGTGGTCCTCCTCATGATGGATTTCCTCTTCTTGTCGTAATAAATTGCCTGTATATCAACGACCTCATCAAAGGGCTTAGGGATTTGTTGGTATCCCTAGGTCAGAGTGTTTCCCAAGCTTCCTGTCGTATGTATTTTCTCTAGGACCATCTCTTGTACTTCTTTGACAGGGGAAACTTCCATATGTTCCAATGGCTTGACCTCCATCTGGTGTTCATCGGCTGGTGAGGTATCAACCAAAATTGAAGAGACAGTGAAATGATCAATACTTACTTGGTGATTGGTTGTTGAGGCATCGATCTTTGGCTGTTGCAATTCCTCTTTTTTTCCACCTGAACCTAGCTCATGCCTAAAGTTGTCTTTCAGCACGATCTTGGTCAAGGTAATTCTTCTTTTTTCCACCTGAACCTAGCCTATGCCTAAAGTTGTTTCGGGGTCCCTGATAGGTCGAGAAGTTCAGTGTTTAAGGTACTCTCGGCCTCATGGTCGCCCTACAGAAGATTTGGAACCGATGCCTCGGGACTTGGAGCAGATGTTCCCCATGGTTCTTTCTCCTCTGTAATTAGTATCGGAGTTATAAGAGAGACCTATGAACTCTCTTCATAATCATAGATAGTAATTAGATCAAAGGGTATTAGGCACAATTGTTTCACCTGGTGTTCTTGGAATATCATGATGGGTTGGAATGGTCACCGATGATCTGGAATTTGATGTAGTGATGGAACTCTGTGATTTTCTAGACCAACGGTTTCCTCTAGTGGGGTTGAATCTGAGCAATTTAACTCCTCACTAACATTGCTTGGGTTCACCAGGATGATCCTCTTAGTTTCTAATAGTTGATGATCTTTCTCTAGCTGTTGGATGACTCTTTGGGCTTCTTCTAATAACAACAATCCCCTTCGTTGTGCCTCTGTGGCTTCTGCTGCTCTGTTCTCTTCTCTAACCCTAAGAGCTTCTTGATCCCTCTGTTCTATCATTTCGAATTGCTCGTCCATACTCATAGCTTTGAACCTAGTCATGTTTGGATTATATTTTCTTTATAGTACCTCCTCCCAGTCCTGAGCAGATTCTGTAAGGATATCATCTTCAAACTTGTCATGTGCATATGGCCAATAGGAAGAGACTTGTGACGCATGTTGGAGAACTAGGCCTTTAGGGTCATGCTTGTGAAATCAGCCTATTGGGAACTTGTATTCCACCTGGCTTAAACCCTCTTGCTTATCTTGCACAATATCCTTTACTATGAAAAAAACTACATGGAAACCATAGGGAATGAATGCTCATTTCTTGTCCTTAACCAAAGTGGCGTTATAGCCCTATAGGATGGTCTTGTAATATATTTCTCCTACAATGAGCCAGTCTGGGACATGAGCAAGGAGTAAATGTGGTGCTTTGGTGGCCTCAAATACCCTGATATAAGTTTTGGTTTCCTCTAGGTACCAGTGGCCTACTTTTGAAATCATTTTCTTTGCCGCTACAAACAGTCTTGGGCATTCATTTTTGAAAATAATGAAATGAACCCAAGCTATGAATTCATCGCAAATGAGAGCATAAGATTTCTTGTACCTATTTTCCCACATGATGTTGAAGTAGACATGTGAAGGTATCTTTGTGACGTGCCAACTCAAATTCATGTCGACGAAGACATTCCTTGCACAGATCATGTCTAGCAGGTATGAAGCCATGTGAAAAGCAGGAGCTTCTCCATCCTTTGGTGTCTGAGCCTGCAATATACTGGTGCTCAATTGCTTGGGTATGATTGCTCCCTAGTTGAAGCTACTCCCAGAAATAGCCACAGTGTATTCCAGGGGCATCCATGCCTTAGAGAACTTAGCACAATCTTGTCCCTCGTATAATCGACAAATTAGAGCCATTAAGTAGATATATGGCTCCCTTAGATTTGTTGTTCCATACTAGTCATTTCTCCAGTTTGTGAATTTTTTGTCCTCCTTCCACCAAGAGTCCATTAATCGGCTAGTGTCATGGAATTCATAGAAATTCACCACAAAATATGTGTTCAACCACTCCTCTGGGTCCCTGATCTTATATTATTTCTAGACCTTTGTCGGGAGAAAAACTCCGACACATCCACCATTCTCATCATTGATTAGGCACTTCTGCATGTATATATGATCGATTATCGAACCCAGAGTCTCAATGAAGTGCAAGAATGGGGTTCTAAAGGATACCATATTCAAGCACGACCGTCCGATATTCAAAAAAACCTGGTTGTCTAGCGCCCTTACATCCGGGTCACTGTGGGGGATAAACTCCTAGTAATCTTCCTGGTTAATTTTGTTGAACAAATCTCCACATTGTTGGAGCATTATCTTTGATCCAGTGGTTTCTTCTTTATTGCCAAAAGCAGGGGGCTGAGAAAATATCTTCTTATTCAATGTTTTTATGACCAGTTCCGCTTTGGGAGAAAATTCCAACTGCCTCGCAACGTCGGGAGAAGACCCTTCACTGACCTCTGCTTCCTTCAATTTTGGTGCCCTTGGAGAGCGTCTAGTCATTGGCTTCCTTGGAGGCATTTTTTCCTGCAAAGAGAACAATGTTAGACACTGTGTTGCAGATAGAATGTTGATACATAAAAATACGACCATTGAAATGATAAAATTAACACATACCTCTTCTTCACACTAGCTTAACCTGGTTTTGAAATTCTGAGAATCAAGCACAACTCTTGAGATGCTCTCTTCGCTTCTTTGACTACTCTGGAAATGAGAAACTTGTGTGCAGAATGTTGGGGTTCAAAACTGTCTTAGTGATTTAAACGGAGATAATACTTACCTTGTCGCATCAATTATTCAATTCATGGTGTAGGTGCAATTCTAAAAAATCCGCCGCCAGATCCGCATTATGCTCAAGATTTAAATGTAGACGTAGGTTGGTGGTGCGGGCACGGGCTATAATGTGGTTCATCGGTGATTTAAAATTCTCGTTGTTTGATCGACACATGGGGTAGCAATGTATGTGGAGAGAAACATTAATTGGCCTATTAAATGGTAGAATCTGATCTTATTTTGTGATGAAAACGTCCCATCGTTCTGCTAAATTAACAGGCGGATCAAGAGTCAATGTTTTTCTTTAGATAATGTGCATTGATATCTCTTGGAAAAACTCCGATGCTGATCCATATTGTTGTACAACATTGATGTGGAAATGCTGGCATGGAAGTGTGACTAGGACACGGGGAAACCTAAGGTGGCCCGGGATGAAACTAGGCTGTACGAAATGTTCACATGACAAAGACACGTGGTGTTTGAGATTGGCTTCTTTGTTTAAGAGTGTTATTAAGAATCAAGTATTTTTATTAGATAAGAATTTTAACAAACAGGTCCTACCCTTTCGATGCTGAAAAAGTATCAAGGATTGATGATTGACGATAAGTTTAAACAAGTGTTCCCAGATTACTGCCTCGAAACTTGCTGATGCTGAAAATGCATCAGGGATCGGTGATCGATGATGTGTCAATGCAAAAATTTTCCATGATTTAAATCTTTGATATTTCACTGACCCTGAACAAACGAATCAACAATCGGCTATCGGAGGTTCATCATGGTCCATGTCAATGTTTATCCCTCTCATATTTCGTCGATGCCGATGGGAAATTGACCATTTTCTGAATCTTCTTTGTGAACAACCGACACAAATCTACTCCATTTTTTACCGATGCCGATGATACATCGACAATCGATGATTATTGTTACTATGTGGTCATTTTGCTTGCTCGGATTTTTCCGACGCCGAAGATAAGCGCGTGGGTCATAATTTTAGCTGCAGATCCTTAGTTAAAATGTCAAGTTCTTTTTTAGATGCAAATGTTTCACTATGGTAGGCCCAAATAAATCCAATCTTGATCGATTATGAGAGATGTAAACGAACTTAGTGATCGCTACACAATTGACTAAATTTAGAAAGCAGGACAAAAGAAAACAAGTGGTACCCAAAAGAGAAAAATTTTCATAAAATCGTTTAGGGTGTGTTGACCGCTCAATAGGTAGTAGAGCTACTATTGATCCTAGTGAAGTGAGACACTATTATGATGTTTATACTTCATATAGGAAGCAAAGGATATCAATTTGTATACATTAATGAGTGCCAAAGTTTCAACAAGGTTGGTGATTGGAGCTTTTAGTGATCCTAGTAAAGTGAGCTAGGATCAACTAGTACAAGAAGGTTGGGAATTGGATTTATTGTTGATTCTAATTAAGTGAGCCAATATTATGATGTTTATACATCTTATAGGAAGAAAGAGAGATCAAGATATCATACATCAATTAGAGCTAGAGATTCATCAAGGTTGGGAATTGGAGCTATTGTTGATCCTAATAAAGTGAGTCGGGATAAACTAGTACAAGAAGGTTGGGAATCAGAGATACTTTTGATGTCGACCATAAGGTTGGAATGATGTCTACAATTCTTGTTTATCTTATTGAGGTTATACACAACTACCACATTTTTACCTTTTCTCATGCTTAAAAATGAGTGGTAGGTGTTGTTGACGCTTGAATCCATCATGATCGAAACGACAACCTCACGAGGATATGAATGCCCCTACATTTTTAAATAGGTGGTACTCCTCTTTATCTAAAAGATATATCTTGAATATCTTGGATTAGGACAATGCTTAGGTAGCAAACCATAGATATTTATTTCTCAAATTTATAAAATAAAAATGATTCTTCAATAACATGATATGATATTTATATGCAACAATAAGTCTTCTAACAATAAAAATTATTGAAGGAGGGCTTCGACATCATAATTTATTTGTGATCAACATAACACACACAATATTCTTAATCATATATAAGTGCATCGATATCTTCTTCACGATAAATAGGAGAGAACAACTTGATCATATCAAATAATTTTAAAAGAGTATTACTATTAAGACCAAAAAGAGAATTTGATAGGTCAATCTCAAATATGGTGACCTTAATGGTCAAAACCCACAGTATGGAAACCTATGTTTCACACAGGCTACTCTATAATCCTTCCATGCGACTATCCTAGGATATTCATATCAGAATTATGCTTATACATTTTCTTAATCTTCTTTACTATGTCAAATCCTCTTTTGTTTGATGACACCTATGGATCAAACCTTTGTTTTGATTCTGGACCAATGTCTTCTCATTTTACCCTTTATCTCATCTTTGTTTGATCTTCGATGATTAATCTTCCTCTATCATTCTTATACCCATTTCTTAGGTTTCCCGACCTCCACTGGTCGTGCATTGAGACCAAGTACTTTTTCAGAAGCGCCTATCCAAACCTCTACCTCACTTCACACTTATTGTTCGTCCATGAAATCAATGACTAAACTCTTGGCTTGAGGATTTATCCCTAATCACTCATTCTTCCCATACAACCAAATATCATCACCAAAGTTAACGATTAGTGCTTAACCATTAGCTCATTCTTGGTCCGACTAAATCAATAGAGCATAATTAATCACATGTTAAATGGATAGATAACATCATTTTGGGGATTAGGCTTTGGTTTGGATCCCAAGACACTGACCCCCCCCAAAATCCATCATTTGATGACACATAGATTAGAATTCAATGGTCCATGTTATTTTTCAACCCAAACTCACAATAAACTACATGATTTTTCATTGTGTGAATTCATCATGATCGTCGATCTTCCATCTACCACGATATGGGGTTGAAATTACTCCTCACTTCCACCTGATATCCAATGGCTACAACTCAATCAAATGATGAGAGAATGGGTCATAGTCATAGTGACCTTCCTCGTTTAATATTTCAGATATATGGTTCCTGTAGGTTCCATCCATGATCAAAGGTCCAAAATTTTTCTCGGCTTCTATTGGATTACACAATCAACAAATGTCATCGATTGTTGATCACTTCATTGATAAAAAATCAATGATCACTAAGGAATTTTTCCTTTCAATGTATCCACCTACAATATGGATTTAGACGATCGATGTTACAATGATCGAAGATCATCATTTCATTTAATGATCTAGTTTAAAATCACCTTCTCTAGAGGGAGTATGATCACATTAGACTCTTTCCCTTTTTTGGATTTAACAATTTCCAAAACCAGAGCCCTGCAAACATCCATAACCAGATGTATAAAAATTATAATCTCACTCCACAAAGACTTAATTCACACAATATACAGAGATTCGTCAATCAAATAACAAATGAGGATACTCTCATCAATCAATCATGTAACACTCTAGACATAGTATTTTTTATTAATATACAAATAATTTACATAAGGTCACTCCTCAACCTTTTCTGGCCTGATTATACTTTTATTGGCCTCTAATTGAGCTTTTGGCCATTCTGGCCTTTTTTTACACTCTCAATCCTTAGTACTATTCTACTACCTCTATTTGAACCCCTTCTACTTCTTGGCTCATACAATTATACACAGGGGAAATTTGGACTGAATTTAGTTCAGATCCACTAATTACTCAACCAAGCACTAAGGATCCTCTCAGATCCACAAGGTCCTCTAACAAAATCCTAACTTTAGGATCCTCAAATGACTCATGAGATCTATTATCCTAAGATCTCTCTCTCTCTCTCTCTCTCTCTCTCTCTCTCTCATGTTCTCATACATTTGAGAAATTATATAATTCATTTCTCACTTACATTTATCAAACCATATCCTATGCCTCTCTTCTAGAAACCCATAAAACATAGGAAAATACATTAAATAAACCCTTAGGGAACCCATTCCCTAGAAAATGAGAGACCCCTAGATCTTCACCCAATGTACAAGGTTTTGGAAGCAAGATGCTCCTGCATCAGACTCCCCAAAATGATGACCTTAATGGTCAAAACCCATAGTATGACAACCTTTGTTTCAGACAAGCTGCTCTGTAAGACTTTCATGAGGCTATCCAAGGATCTTCATATCAGATTTATGATTATACATTTTCTTAACCTTCTTTACTATGCCAAATCCTCTTTTGTTTGATCACATCTATGGATCAAATCTTTGTTTCGATTCCAGACAAATGTCTGCTCATTTTACCCTTTACCTCATTTTTGGTTTTCTCTCCAATGATTAATATTCCTATATAATTCTTAGACCCCTTTCTCAGGTTGTCTGACCTCCACTAGTCATGCGCTGCAACCAAGTACTTTTTTAGAAGTGCCTATCCAAACCTCTACCTCACTTCACACTTATTGTTCATCCATGAAATCAATGATTATACTCTCGGCTTGAGGATTTATCTCTAATTACTCGCACTTCCCATACAAATAAATCTCATGAACAAATTTAACGAATGATGCTTAACCATTAGCTTGTTCCTGGTCTGAATAAATCAATGGAGTGGACTTAATTGCATGTTAAATGGACGACTAATGTCATTTCGGTGCTCAGGATTTGGTTTGGATCCAGAGACGTTGCCACCCCCCCTCAAAATCCATCATTTGATGATGCGTGGATTAGCAATCAACGGTCCGCGTTAATTCACATCCCAAACTCACAATAACCTACACACCTATTCATTGTGTGAATTCATCACAATCATCGATCTTCCATCTTCCACGATCTGGGGTTGAAATTACTCCTCGCTTCCACCTAAGATCCAACGGTTGCAACTTAATCAAATGATGAGAGAATGTCTCATAGTCACGTATACCTTCCACCTTTTATCTTTTGGATCTACGACTCTTGTAGGTTCCTTCCATGATTGAAGGTCCAAAATTTTTCTTGTCTTCTATTGGATTACACATTTAGCAAATGTCATCGATCATGGATCACTTCATTGATCAACAATGAGTGATCACTAAGGAATTTCACCTTCCAATGTATCCACCTGCAATATGGATTTAGACCATCAATGTTATAGTGATCGAAGATCATTGTTTCATTAAATGATCTAGTTTTAAATCACCTTCTCCAGAGGGAGTATGCTCACATTAGACTCTTTCCCTTTTTTTTATTTAACTATTTCTAGAACCAGAGACCTGTAAACATCCATAACCAGATCTGTAGAAAGTATAATCTCACTCCACAGAGAGCTAATTTACATAATATACTGAGATTCGTTAATCGACTCACAAATGGGGATACACTCATCAATCAATCCTGTAACACCGAGACATGGTGTTTTCTATTAATATACAAAGAATTTACATAAGGTCTCTCCTCAACCTTTTTTGGCCTGATTATACATTGATTGGCCTATGATTGACCTTTTGGCCATTCCATCCTTTTTTTACACTCTCAATCCTTACTCCTATTCTACTACCTCTATTCAAACCCCTTTTGTTTCTTGTCTCATACAATTATACACAAGGGAATTCTGGACTAAATTTAGTTCAGATCCACTAATTACTCAACCAATCCCTAAGGATCCTTTCAAATCCACAAGGTCCTCTAACAAAATCCTAACTTTAGGATCCTCAAGTGACTCATGAGGTCTATTATCCTAATCTCTCTCTCTCTCTCTCTCTCTCTGTCTCTCTCTCTCTCTCTCTCTCTCTCATGCACGCACGCACACACACACACACACACACACACACACACACACACATGTTCTCATACATTCAAGAACTTATACAATTCATTCCTCACTTACATTTATCAAACCATATCCTATGACTCTCTTATAGAAACCCATAACACATAGGAAAATACATTAAAGCAAACCTTATGGAACCCATTACCTAGCAAATGAAATACCCCTATATCTTCACCCAATGTACAAGGTTTTGGAAGTAGGATGCTCCTGCATCAGACTCCCCAAGAATACAAATTGTTCATGATCTCCTGATAATGAGTTCCTTCAACTTCTTCATTCTTACAGTGTCCTCCAGGATCCCAAATATTATGTTGTAACTGTCCATTTTCCTTCATACTTTGTTGTTGTTCTGTTGTTGTTGCAGTTTCTTCTAATTATCCAACCTTTCAAACCTTATGTTTTTTTTTTCCATTTGCTTTGTTGATGCAAAGTCTTTGATTCAACTGCATTTTGTTGTTGGTTGTCCTCCTCTTCCTACAATACCTTCTGTTGGATGTTCTCTTCCTCGTCATCATCCATAACATATCGATTTCATCATTTAGCTCTATCCTTGGATGAATGTCACTTCTCCTCTATTGTTGTGCATACTTTACAACTTCTTCCTCATTGTATTTCAAAAAACAATCTTCTTCCTCCAACTTTGAATTTACATCCTAAATATGCAGTCTTTGGCCCACTATCCTCTCTTCCAAGAATTTCAATTCTTCATTTAATTCAATAAAATTATTTTGAATTGTATCCTCCATACAATATTCATCTCTTGGGTATTCTATCATCCATTCTTACAAAGGCTATACCTCTTCTTTTGTACATCCTTCCTCTGACAAAATACTATCTTCCAACACTCCAATGGATGAAAAATATTTGAACATGTCTCCATGAGTTGAATTTCCATCTTCTGTATCGACATAAATTCTGCAAGATAATGTTGGTTCACTCTTATTTTGAACATAATTTAAACTATGTTCAACTTCAACCTCCTCGTATTAATAAGACTCTTGAACTTATGTTGTTGTCAAAATCATCATGCATTCTTCCATGCACTGAAATGTTTCTTCATCTTGTTCTTTTGATGAAATTTTTTCTCCAACTAAAGTTTTCTCATTGCCCTGATGATTATTACAAGTATTCAATTGTTTTTATTTATCAACTTATATTGTTACAACAATTTCCTCATTATATTCAAGGTCTACAAACACATGCTCAATAAAAAATTCCTCTAATACAACCACCTTCTCTAAGAGATTCATTTCTTTATCAATATGCATGAACAAACTATCCAATTGTTGTTCATCACCTACCAAATCTGCAAACATACACAAAAATTCAAAATTCAAAATACAATGTTCTTAATCTGATCCCTCAACTACCATATCACCATGTTGATCTGAACTAATCCAATAGTTCATGAGATTGTCAAGACATCCATTCCATACTCAACTGATCTGAGTTCTTCATATTGTACTCTAACATACATCATTTTCCTTAGCTTCACCTGCAGTGAATTCCATCTCACCTTTTTCTTCTTCATTGTCAGACCACACCTCTGTTCTTCCCCATATTCTTGCATCCATTCCTCTAGTACACTAATATATAATTTTATCTCAACCATATCTCTCTCAAACTCTTCATTACTCAACTTTCTTATGCCGTCTGCTTTGAAATTTTTCTTATTCTGGTTGTGACTCAATTCTAAACCCTGTAGATGACTATCAATAGTCACCTTCTCCTCTTTCCTTGGTGGACTCTCCTTTCCCACTTGTGAGCTGAAAAAATCCTTCCCCATCTTTGTAACAAGTTTTCAACTTGTCACCAATACCTATCATCCTCTTGGTACATCCTCTTTTGGTTCTCTATAGTAGAACCTCTTCTTGAGCACTCTTTCTCCTCATATTTCAAATATGTTTGGCTATTGCAATCAACCGATCACCTCTCTTGAGAACTGCAATTGTCCTCTTCTTCTTTAGCAGTCTAATTTGCTACTAGGGTGTTGGTTGTGGAGCCTGATTATCTTCCTGATTCAGAGGTCCTTGCTTTAATCCGCGTTTATACCCCATGAAGTATTTACACCCCAGAAGTATGTGCACTCTTCCACGCGGGGGAGTGCAGAGGGGGTTCGGGGGTAGAGTCCCCCGATGGGGGTTCAGGGGTGAAGCCCCCGAAGAAAAAATTGCCTTGTAAAAGTATATTGTAATTTCATTGTAAATCTGGACCGTTCATTATAAGGTTGCAGAGATCAATGGTAGAGATTATGTTAGGAGTTTTTCCCTAGAGGCAACCCTCTTTTATGGGGAAATGTATTACTGACTATGGATGATAGGCATTCTGCATTGGGAGATTTTGTGGGACAGTATGGAACAAAATATTAATAAAGGAAGGACCATGGGACTCTCACGAGGCCAATACCTTGGGTGAACCACGTTAATCTGTGCCTCTCTTGTATTGTGTATGTCTTACATTGTTTTGTTTCCGCATTTTGTTTATTTTATTGCTCCCACGGTCCTATTTTTCTATGGTGGGTATGGAGCCTTAAGGTAACTAGCGGGGAAAAGAGTTCCCCGGATTAAATTAGAACAATATGGAAGATAAGGAAAGTTTAGGGTCCAATAAAGTTTATGACAAAGCCACCAGTTATGGAAGGTGCGGATGGAAGACTATTTATATGAGGAGGATCTATTCCTACCATTAAGAGGAGTAGCAAAGAAACCGTGACTATTATGAAAGGCAAAGAATGGGAGATTCTTGAAGAAAGGCTCTAGGAACGTCTGGCCAGAGCACAGCGTGTCCAGGGTGGCTTTCAATATTTGAGAAGAAAGACGAAGAGTTTGTTGGTAATTTAGCCAAATTGTATAAAAAAACCCTCAGTGATGAATAAAATTATTTCTAATGAAGATTATTTAATATGAATATGGAGAGGTGGAGTGCAATTTACGGATCATTTAAATGAATTTAATGTCTGGTTACTAATCAACTAGGATTACATAGAAGTGGACTTTGGTAGTGGGGTTAGGGATCTTCTAATCTCTTGCTCATTGCCAGAAAGTTGGAATGAAAGCTTGAGTGAGGATGTAAGTAACTTCATCTCTGGTTCAAATACTTTAAAATTTGGTAATGTTGTTGGTGTTATCATAGTGAAATCACGACGGAAAACCTGAGTGAGACAGCGGGAAATGCATTGAAGACATGTGGAGAGCAGGAGACAAAGGATGGGGAAGTAAAGCAGAAACCAGGAATTATAGGAAGGAGAGATCCAAATCTAGAATTGGAAGGATAGAGTGCTTTGCCGATTGTGGGAAGAAAGGACATCTACGGAAAGAAAGGCTGCGGAGCTCAAAGGAAACAAAGAGATGGACAACGGAATCAGGGGAAACAAATGTAACAGGTGATGTGTTTTAAGATGCTTTGATTCTTCTGTAGATAATATTCTGAGTCTTGGGTAGTAGGTCAGGGGCTTCATTTCATTACTGCACTTACATAGGAAACATTTTCTAGATTATATTCCAAAGGTGACGATTTTAGGAGCCGGAGTTCATTTAGGTGATAATAAACCATGAGTATTGGAATGGGAAGGTAAAAATAAAACAGCGAAATGGAAACCAATGGTTATCGAAATAGAATTGAAACATTTTTCTAGATTTAAGCAAAATCCTGATTCCAGCAGTGATTTGGCAAATTGAGGCCTATATATCTACATATTTATAGATAAAGGCATTGGAGGTCATCAAAGGATCATTGGTGATATGAGAAGAGCGAGAGAATTAGGTTGTTGTATCTATGTATTGGTAATCACCACTGACTCTTCTATCTTTAGCTTCTACAAAGTGGATACAACTATATCATGGGATGGGACACATATGAGTAAGGAAAGGGTATCACGGATCCTTCACAAAAGAAATTTATTACTAGATCTTAAACAAATTGGTTGGACTTACATGAGCATTGTGTTTATGGAAAACAAGTGATTTACTAAGAAAGTTGGAAAGAAAGAAAAGGATAAATGTTAGAGCTTGTACATCACAGGATGTATAGGGACCAACTTTCAATTATCATCTCGGTGGCTCTCATTGTATATTTACTTTTAGTATTGATGCAACTAGAAAAACTTGGGTTTATTGCATTCGACAAAATTTGATGTTTTGATACTTTTAAAAAAATGGAAAACTTTGAACAAGAATGAGGGAGCGAGGAAAAAGGTTGAAGTGTCTGAGATGAGATAATGGAGAATTAGAATCTGCGACAAGGAGTTTGGTAATTCTGTTCCTACATACCATGGGATTCATTAAGAGAAGATAGTTCCATAACCTAGAAATGGGTGTGTCAGAAAGGATGAAACAGGACAATCATGGGAATTGCCAAAGGTATATGAGATGCATCTTGTAGTTTACTTATACCGGTTTTGGAGCCCAGATGTTGTAGATAATTTTATTTACTTAATAAGCAGAGGACTAACTAAATCTTTGGATGGTAGAATTCAGGAGGAATGGGCGGAGAAAAAGGTAAACTATTCTTTTGAAAACTTTCAGTTGATTTGAGAAGTATTTGTCCATATTGATAAAGAAAATGGAGGTAGCTTGAGACAAAATCTAAGAAATGTACCTTCATTGGATATAGGTATTGTAATGATTTGGATTTATAAACATGGGATTATAGAAATAACAAAATCGTATTGGGAATTAGAGATTTCATATTCAACAATGAGAAGGTCATGTACAAAGATGTCCGATTCTTGTAGGGAAAGAAAGCGGAGAAAAACAGAAAAACAAGAATTACAGGTGCTTGAGTAGAGATCAGAAATTCCAAAGGAACACGAAAATCAAAATGTACAATGAGGCGTGAATTACCTCAAACACACCTGGGAAGTGTTGTTAGAGATCTACAGTTAAAGTATATTACCTGAATGATACTCTCCTTCATTATATTATTTGTGTTAATGATTCTACAAGAGTGAACCCGGGAGATGTTATGAAGAAGAGGCAATGCAGGTACCCACCAAAAAGAAGTGGGAGAACAAGGCATGAAAATGGATTCCTTAGAAACAGGACTTGGGACTTGGTTGATTTACTGGGAAAAAAGGAAGTATTAGGAATAAATGGGTTTTACAAGTTAAGAGGAAGAGATGGAGAATTTACAGAGCTAGACTTGTGCCAAAAGGAGTTTACTACAAAAAGAAAGGTATATATTTTGATGAAATCTTTCTCACATTGTTAAAATGACTTCAATTTGAACTATTTTAAGTATTGTGGTGGAGTAGAAGATTTGCATCTTGAGCAGGTTAGATGTAAAAACATTTTTTCTCCATGTAGGGATTTGGAGGAAGAGATTTATATCACGGCTGACCAGGGGTGCCAAGGTCAAAGGGAAGGAATTTGGTATCTGGCAGTTGAAGAAGAGCTTGTATGGCCTAAAGCAAGCTCCAAAGTGTAATCTTGTTTGAAGTTTGTGAGTTTATAATGAAACAGAGTTATAATAGATATCATTAAGTCAACATTATTTTATTTAAAGGTTAGAAAATGGAAATATATTATCTTGCTATGTGTATGAATGACATACTTACAATTACGGAGGTCTAATATCACGGAAGGATATAAATGTCTCAAGAAGAAATTAGCCAATTCATTCATGATGAAGGATTACTGCTGCAAAGAAAATCCTTAGTATAAGGAATAACAAGGAGCAGGGAAAAATGTAAGCTGACTTGTCTAGGGTAGGTACAGGAGAAGGTGTTAGGAGGTTTAGAATGGGAATGCAAAACCAGTTAGGTACACTTGTGACCATTTCAAATTAACTAAAATGTCCCAGGCTTGGAGGAGATAGAATACATATCCAGCGAGGTCCCATATTCATGTGGGTTGGCAGCAGTGTATACAATGGACACACAAGACCAGAGATAATACACACATCTGATTAGGAGTTGTGGCAGGTATATGAACAATCTATTTAAAGAACATTGGGAGGCAGTATATTGGATTCTCAGGTATTTGAGTGTTACTACTACACATGCATTATATTTGGAGGTTCATACACTTTTCTGCAAGGATATGTTGATTGGTCATAGTGTAATAAAGAGCAATGAGGAGAACACCACGAAATTTATATTTTTATGGAATTGGAAAAAGCAGTAAAATTTGAGATTTCAAAAGCTACCAAAAGGTTGTTGCACTTTCAACATGAGGAAATTATGTTACTTTACTGAGAGGCTAAATTGAGAGATGAGATTTGGGTACACAAAGGGTTTGTATGGAGGTTACTACCCAGGAAAGAAGCTGAGGAAGACAACTAGGTTATGCATGACATTAGGAATTACCATTCCTGCTTACAAGAACTACATTATTCATTGAAAGAGACTAAGCATATAGGTTGAGGGTACCACTTCATCTGATAGCCTTGGAGATGGACAATTTGTTGGAAAGAATTTTACCTTGATCCTGAGACATGTTAACAAAGGAGTAGCAAGGAGAAACTGAGTTCTTACTCAGTTTAGGGGTTCAGTCTCAAGAATAGGAATGAGATGATATTTCCAAGGTCTAAGAAGGTTTCGTCCATCCCTTACTCGGCAGTGGTGGGGTTGTTGAGGTCAGTCTCCAAGTAGGAA
The DNA here is from genome assembly GCA_010110895.2 of Picea sitchensis. NCBI lineage: Eukaryota > Viridiplantae > Streptophyta > Pinopsida > Pinales > Pinaceae > Picea > Picea sitchensis. Next base: position 182,948 of record SNQJ01S0005790.1, read on the forward strand.
TTGTTAGTTGTAGAACTGATTATCTTCAGTCAGAGAGGTCCCTTACTTTAATCCTTTACCCAGCAAGTGCTTACACGAGAGTATAACACACTCTTCCATGAGGGAGTGCATACAGAGGTACACCTCTACTGAGAGTCCATCCCTGCATTTGCAGGGAAAATTAAGGTTGAGAAGTGAAACCCCATACCTTATAGAAGTATATATTTATGGTACTCATTTATAAATATAGATTTATTCATTATAAGTTCTGGATCACTTGGTAGAAGTTATGTTAGGGTTTTGCCCTAGAAGGAAACCATCTTTATGAGGGAAATGTAAATATGGATACTTGAGGGTAAAGATATTGTAATACAGAGAGAGGCTAGGAAGAAAGAGATTCTAGCAAGGTTTTGTTGTAGGTTGCCTCCCTTCATTTGTTGGAAAATAATAAAGGAAGGACACAGCAATTTCTACATGGGCCTTTGTGTATTGCTTGGGTGAACCAAATAAATGTGTTGTCTCTCTTGCATTATTATTGTCTTCTATGTTTTGTTTATACATTTGTTTGTTATCCCGCGGTCTTTCATTTTTCTAACCTTAGGGTTCATCTAGTTGACTACATGAGATTTATGCTTGTTCCCTTTTCCTCTATCACAGCTTCACTGTTGTAATAGATGTTATCCATCATCCTCTTTTTTTGCTGATATTATTTAGATGCTGCTTCAAAGGTACATGAGCAGAAAAAAATTCTACTAGGAATTGTGGCATAAAATCATCGTAAGATCTATGTCAATATCTTCTCTTCAACATTCTCATGTTGATCCATTCATCTTGAATCAACCTCTCCATAAGCACCTCATCTTGAACTATTCCTTAAGGATTTCTCTACACCATCAAGATTTCACAATCAGCATCCCCAAAGATTTACCAGTCAAGATTGGGAATTCATTTTTCCCTCTCTAATTTTTTCCTTCCAGAGAAACTCCTACTCTAAATCCTAAAGAACATCAATGTTCTTTTATTTTCCATAGTCACGTAGTACTCTCTGTTTTTCTAACATAGGGTTCTGTCACAATTTCGTATACATGAGATTTATGCTTGTTCCCTTTTCCTCTATCACAACTTCAATGATGTAATGGTTGTTATCCATCATCCTATTTTTGCTACAATATTATTTAGTCTGCTTCAAGCTGCAAACACAAAAAAAATTCTACTAGAATTGGCATAAAAATCATCGTAAGATCTATGTCAATATCTTCTCTTCAACATTCTCATGTTGATCCATTCATCTTGAATCAACCTCTCCATAAGCACCTCTGTCCTGAACTATTCACCAAGAGATTTCTCTACATATCAAATTTCACAATCCTTTATCCCAAATTGCAATCAAAGGTAGGGAATTCATTTTCCTACTCTAATTATTCCTTCAAGAGAAAACTCCTACTCTAAATCCTAAAGAACATCAATGTTCTTTTATTTTCCACCAAGGCTACTGTAATACTCTTTATATTCCTTCATCCCTGCTATAATTAATTGAGCAATTGGTCTTGCTATGATACCAAAATCATGACCTTAATAGTCAAAACCCATAGTATGGCAACCTTCGTTTCACACGGGTTGCTCTATAAGCCTTCCATGAGACTGTCCAAGGATATTCATATCAGAGTTATGCTTATACATTTTCATAACCTTCTTTTCTATGTCAAATCCTCTTTTGTTTGATCACATATATGGATCAAACCTTCGATTTGATTCCAGACCAACGTATGCTCATTTTACCCTTTACCTCATCTCTGGTTTTCTCTCCAATGATTAATCTTCCTCTCTAATTATTATACCCCTTTCTCAGGTTTCTCGACCTCCACTAGTCATGCACTACGACCAAGTACTTTTTTAGAATCACCTATCCAAACTTCTACCTCACTTCTCACTTATTGTTTCTCCATAAAATCAATGGATATACTCTTGGATTGAGGCTTTATCCCTAATCACTCGTGCATCCCATACAACCAAAGCTCATGACCAAATTTAACAATTGGCACTTAACCATTAGTTGGTTCTTGGTCCGACTGAGTCAATGATGTAGACTCAATCACACGTTAAATGGATGACTAACGCCATTTTGGGGCTCGGGCTTTAGTTTTGCATCCCAAGACATTGACTCCCCCCTAAATACATCATTTGGTGATGCCTGTATTATCTATCAATGATCCATGTTATTTTGCAACCAAAACTCACAATAACCTACACATATGTTCATTGTGTGAATTCATCACAATCGTCGATCTTCCATCTGCCACGATTTGGGGTTGAAATTACTCCTCGCTTCCACCTAAGATCCAATGGATACAAATTAAACAAATGATGAGTGAGCACCTCATAGTCATAGAGACCTTCCTCTTATCTTTCGGATCTATGGATCTTGTAGGTTCCTTCCATGATCAAAGGCCCAAAATTTGTCTCAGCTTCTTTTTTATTACATAGTCAACAAATGTCATCGATCGATGATCACTTTATTGATCGACAATTAACGACCACTAAGGAATTCTTCCATTCAATGTATCCACCTGCAATATGGATTTATATCATCGATATTATAGTGATCAAAGATCATTGTTTCATTGAATGACCTAGTTTAAAATCACCATCTCCAGAGGGAGTATGCTCACATTAGACTCTTTCTCTTTTTCATATTTATCAATTTCACGAACCAGAGACCTATAATCATCCATAAACAGATGTATAGAAAGTATAATATCACTCCACAAAGACTTAATTCACATAATATACAGAGATTCATCAATCGACTAACAAACATGGATACTCTCATCAATCAATCCTATAACACTCGAGACAAAGTGGTTTCTATTAATATACAAATAATTTACATAAGATCTCTCCTTAACCTTTTCCAGCTTGATTATACATTTATTGGACTCTAATTGAGATTTTGGCCATTCTGTCCTTTTTTTACACTCTCAATCCTTACTACTATTCTGCTACCTCTATTCAAACCCCTTATGTTTCTTGGCTCATACAATTATACACAATGGAATTTTGGACTAAATTTAGTTCAAATCCACTAATTACTCAACCAAGCCCTAAGGATCCTCTCAGATCCACAAGGTCCTCTAACAAAATCCTAACTTTAGGATCCTCAAATGAATCATGAGATATGTTATCCTAAGATCTCTCTCTCTCTCTCTCTCATGTTCTCATACATTCGAGCACTTATACAATTCATTCCTCACTTACATTTATCAAACCATATCATATGCCTCTCTTATAGAAACCCATAAAACATAGCAAAATGCAATAAATCAACCCTTAAGGAACCCATTCCATAGAAAATTAAAGACCCCTATATCTTCACCCAATGTACAAGATTTTGCAAGAAAGATGCTCTTGCATCAAAATAACTCATACATAAAACTCAAAGTTATAATATACAATTGAAATCAATCTCAAAGCAATTCTTTGTGGAGTTTATTCATGAAAGATGTTCTTCATTACAAAAACTTTGACAATCAAGTATATGGTTGTAAATACTCCATGATCATATAAGGAAAGTCTTTAGAAGAAAAAAATAAGAACACTCAAGAACTCAACCTTGTGCCCAATGTTGAGGAAAAGGTATGGAAAACCTTACTCAAGCATTTTCAAATCTTGTCGGGCTAAGACAAGATAGTTGAGAATGTCACCTGGGGTTTATAGCCTAAAAAACAATCGCTTAATCCCCAAGTATTACGTATAAAGGATCAAGGATGGTTTTTATGTGCTAAATATAACAATATAAATAAACTTAAACAAAGTTACATGAATGTGTACATATAAAATTGCAGAAATGTGTACATGGAGATAAAAGAAAAAGAATGAACCAGATCATTAAAACACATGTGTTAGATTGAAACAATAATCTTATTTTTATATTTATTTCATTCTGAGATACAAAACTGAGTTATCTTTACAAATCCATGCAAGGGTAGGGACCAAAGTCATATTTAGAAGCCTTCGATGGACACCATACAAAAAGACTCTGACAACTAAAAGAAAACTGAAGCTAAAGATTTGGATCAACTTGCCACAAAATGTTGTCACTTGACTCTGCAAGATATTCTTTATCAGTCATGAAATTCAATTCATAAACAAACAAGAATACACAGACTGCCAAAGACGAATCATACACTTTTAAAACAAGTTGCTAAAATATGTGATTCAGTTTTTGAATCCTGCTGCCTTCAATAAGACCCATCTTTCATCAAGAGGATTAAGCCTTCTAGTAAACTTAGAGTGAATGAAAATGAAAGTATCTCACTAGTATAGAGAAAACCTTATGGTTTTAGTTCTCCTTCCATTCATTCCCCTTGTCTATTCATTTCATTGATATTTTATTCCTTCTCAATAAGTTATGGTAGTTTAACTACCTTTCTTTAGTTAAGCCAAATTATCTTAACTAATTAGTTGAGACAAATAATAATACTATATATAAATAAGGGTTTAATTAATAATAACTAAATAGGTGGGACCCCTTGTGACTCCCAATTATTTCTTTTAATAATCATCAAACATGAAAAACTCAATCATTTGATTCAAATATACTCCTTGTGACTCTTGTGCTCATATTTATAATCAAATATTTAAATATCAATGGAATATAACATGACCATATACACAAAAATATCATTATATCTATGTTTTCCAAAAAAACTACCTAAATATATGATTGTTGTATGAAATATTGTCAGAGGAAAGGACTGTCTTCAACATAAAAATTAACATTTAAACATCATCAAAAATCGTATTTACTGTGAAAGGCATTTGGTCTCTTTTCACTGTTGTCCCCTTTTGATGTTTCTATGGAAGCCTTAGGCTGATTGGAACCTTTAGGATGAACTATGATAATAACATGAGAACACTAATTTTTAAGATGAAGGCGAGAGGACATCGATTCAAAGGACTCTTTGGATGATTTGGAGGCAGTGGCCACCCCTTTTCCTTTATTCTGCATAGGATTGGGAACGTCGATTTTTAACCTCTTACTAGCATGAGATGATTGCACGAGTGAGACAATATGGTAAACTTGGGCAATTTGATTCTTTGGTGGTGGTGGAGGGGGTAATGGAAAAGAAGCAGTAGGCCAACCGTGGTGATGAAAAACAGGTTGGTGGACAATATCTTTCTAACCATCGTTGGTATGCGGTTTTGGTTGCATTGATACATGAGGAGGGACTCAGATACACGAAAAGTTTTGATGTGCTTGGAAGGGAGGTCTTTCAGGTCGGGAATGGATGATCCCATGGCCTACTAGGTTGAAGAACCCATCTTGAAAAAGATGATTCAATTCTTATGGATCAACAACAAAATGTATGGAAAACCAAGGTCTTCTATGACCTCTTTTCCAATTTCCTCTACCTCTATTTCCTCTGCCATTACTACCTTTGCTGAAGAAAATCATCTTGAAGTAATGTTCCTGTTGGCCCTCAAATAAGTTTTGAAGAATACTTGGTCGTAGTTGACCGTTTGGTACCTCGACTGCCTGTTGAAGACGGAGCACATGGCGAAGCGGAGATCACAAGATCTCGCCACCTTTTGTGGAACATTTTTGGGTTTTTTAGGAATATTGTAATGGGAAAGGGATGTCGGCCCTTGTTTAGGCATTTTTCTATGTATAAATAGAGGTCTAGGCCATGTAAGAAAGGATGCCCTGTCTAGTCGATGGCTTAGTGCATAAGTTGGATCTATGTGATTAGAAGTCTACGTGACTGTAAGAGCTCTGTGCATGTTGGTGCTGAGTACACCAAGTGTGAGAAGGCTTAGTGCTTGGATCTACCTAGGGAAAGAGGATCTAGCGAGTTGCACAAATCTCTTGTCCCATGCGGGGTAGGATCATTGAAGCTTCATGATGTAACTTCTTGACCAAGATAATATAAATAAGACTTTGTGGATGTAGCCCCAGGGTGGGGGTGAACCACGGTAACTTTGTGTATTGTGTTGATGTGTTTGTCTCTCTCTTGCTAAGTTCTCTGATATGTTTATATAGATCTATTGATGCTTTGTACTTATGAGATATGAATGCATGCTAGATATGATACATAAGATGCTAAGTGCTTAATATATTAAGTATAACCTGTTTATCATTGTTAAGTGCTAGATCTGAGTAATTACTGTGGTGCTCTGTGCTTTCTGCGAAGTGTATTAATGAATGTATGTTAGGAAATAACTGATGCTAAGTGCATTGTAATCAATATAATCACAAATCTATGTCCCAGCTAAGGTTGCAGACACCTGAGTCCTGCAATCACCCCTGCCTCTACCTTGGGTGAGACTCAATCTTCTTCGTAGGTGTTGCCGAAAGGGCCAGTAGTTAGGGTTTTGTTGGTGTGCTCTTAAGTGTTGAACCCTGGGTCTGCCCCTATGCCAACAAATGGTTCTATTGTTGAGACTGTAACTATCATTGTTGGGAACTGAAGAAGAAGAAGAAGCTTTGTGTGAAATAAGCTTTGTGCGTAGATCTGTTGCCCTAGTGCGCAGTGTTTTGTTTGACCTGTGTATCTTTGTGCCAAGCAAGAGGTCAGATATAAAGAGAAAGAGGTCAGATCTGAAGAAAGAGAGGTCAGATTTGAAGAAAATAAGTCATATATGCGAAGAAACAGGTCAGATATGAAAGAAAAAGGTAAGATCTATGAACTCTATGCCCCGATAAAGGTAAGAATAGTTAAAGGTCTTAGATCTGGAAGCTTTGTACTCTGTAGAAGTAAAATAAGTAATTTTTTTGTTTCTAGAGCATGGATCTTGGTATTTTTGATAGATTATGTCCTAGCTTGAAAACTAGGGCATTGTTAGATGAAAGAAAGTTTGATATGAATAGATTTGGTAAGTATAGCGATAGATATGTTATACCTATGCATAGAAAGAATGTCTGGACTAAAAAGTGGATGCAAGATCCTAGAAAAAGTTTTTTGCAAGCTAGCTACCATGATCCTGGTGCGTAGTACAGAGAAAATTGGGGATCATTTAAGAGAAAGAGAGGATTAACCCTCTATTACAGTTGCAGAAGACCGGGACATCTTGCTAAGGAATGCCCTGGTAGGAGATTTCGTTGCCTCTGTTGTAAGGTTATGGACCATGAAGTATTTGATTTCCCTAGAATGATTACTAGGATTAAGAAGATGAATATGGAACAAGCAAACCCTGAAGGAGATCAAGAGACCAAGATTATAGCAGAAACCCAGAAAGAATCAGAAAATATATTACTACAGATGAAAGATACCTTGAATGACCATCGATATGTTAGGTTATCAGAGATCTTCAAAGAAAAGGAGAAAATCGAAGCAAGAATAGGGGACTTCGACATTGACTGTACTCTTGATGAAGGAACACAAGTGAACATTATGCCAGAAAGAACTTGAGAAGCTATAGGAAAGCCTTTCATGACCCCTTCCCTAGGAGGAACAAGTTTCTTCAAAGGAAAGCTAGTAAAAATATGTGGAAGGCTCACCCGGATACCTATGACTGTCAATGGAACTTTGACTGAGGAATACTTTGAGATCATTAAATTTGTTGAAGACAATGCCCCATTTACCATAATCATAGGGAAACCCTGGATTGACAGAGAACAGGTGAGACAAAGAGAAGAAGCAAAAGTTTTGGAACAGAAGAAACAAGAATTAAAAGACTTTATGACCAGAAGGATCGCGCATTTGATGGAGAAACAGAAGAGCAGATCACAGATATTTAATATTAGTACCTCTGATGGAAAACTTGAGAGAACACTTGAGGATCCACAGAAGATCGAGTTACCTATTGTTGATACAAAAGAGGTATTATCAAGGAACCCTAGGAAATATTTTCCATAGCGCGAAGTAACTAATACCACAGTAGATAAACATCAGACTGGTAAAAGAATTACTGAGACAAAACTCACCGGGAAGAAGGCTAGGAAGTTAAGAAAGAAAAGGGATAATACTGTAAGGTTACAAGAGGTTCTAGAGGACACTTCGCAGCAAGAAGAGTTGCAGAATTGGAGCTTCGCCAAGATATCAGAACAATGACATCGAGTACTTTGCCATGATGAAGCAATATAGCCATTGGAACCGATATACCCGTTCGACCACCACTCTGAATGGATCAAAAAGTAGTTATGGGTTACCATTAGACCATTGGACTTCACCTTAATGGATAGATCAATGGTCATGGAAGTTTCATATCCATTGCAAGAAGTCCATTGCAGAGTTACTTATTCCATCGCACCATGCCCGGAAGACACTTTTTCCAATTGAGAACTTGAGCTGACAGAACAACCAATGATTACTCCAACCTTACTCTCTATCTGATTACGGTATCGACAATCCATTGACAACCTGAGACAGTGATCCTGAGATTACATGTCCGACGAGCTTAGCGCAACAGAAGAATCGATGAGAGAAGTACTCGCTAGCTTAAGAACCGAAAGAGTTATGCCAAAAAGAGGAATGTCCACTGGAGTCCAAGCCTCGTCATTAAGAGGAGTAGCAGCTTCTCCATCCACTGCTCGAGCTGGACCATATCGACAGACCACTGAGAAATGTACTAAACATAGATATGACATCACGAACGCCAAACTGATCTTGAGCATCTTTCCCTCTTACATACCTCCTCTAAAAGGTACAATCATTTGTGACAGTGTGCCCCGAGATTACGACTATCCTATGATCACTGCGTACCTACCGAAGGGTGTGCACACAGTTCGCACTGAGCAGACCAAGCTCGCAGCATTGAAGTTTTGTGACTTCAACCTTGGTGACCGAAAATCCTATAGTATGCTTTCCCCGCACAAGTATCTGACCATGACAAAGGGGAAGAATTCCAAGATTGTCCCTCAGCAATGGACAATGAACATCACGTAGTCCACCTTACTTAATGTAATGAAGATTCCACACTTTGGCAGGCACTAGAAGGTGAATGCTTGCGTAAAATTGGTACTGGCGAGCTACCATGGAGGATATCTCTGGTTGAACTGGCATATAATGATTGATCCAGTGCTGATCAATCAGATCACCGTGTTGAGCATGCAGGGCCCTAACCCGCAAGACTATTACCCTGGAAAGACCGTGGATCACGCTCTTTCACAGAAGATTAAAGAGGCCTATGGAAATGTTGAAAAAGGTGCATGAGGTTACAAGGTAACCTCTATTGATAGTGGCACAGTGTGCCTCACCTGTTAGATGATCGCAGGAAAGTTAGTCTACAAGAACAGACCAACGCAAGTATCTGAGTTTGTAGTTGATCTCGAAGGAAAATGCGTAGGAGTCCAAATGAACTGGTCGAAGTACTTAGCAGATCAACTCGAATTGGATTGTAGAGAAGCGCAAGACTAAGGATATGAGTTCCACTTCAGTTGGATTCTCATCCTGATCACCTTCATAGCATGGGAGATGCCGGAGGATGTTGTTTTTCCCGAAACCCTATTGTTTGAACCATTGGCTGTGAAGTTTAGAACATTATGGTACACGATAGATATGAACAAGAAATGGAAGTCAAATACCCTCTTTCAAAGATACTACATCCAGTTGAAGACTGCGATACACACCACACCTCACATTACTCCAAACACACTCCATAGATTCAGACCCTTAATGAAGTTCAGCACAGACCGCCACTTCATATACCTAACTCCACGCGTTGATGAGCACCAAGAATAGTTGTAGTCCTATTATAAACTGACAGAATAAGACCTTGAAGAGATAACCAACGAATGGTCGGTGAACCTCCTCCTTGCAACAGATCCGGCAGATATTTCAGATATCAGCAACCCAGAAGCTGTGCAGGACACACTTGGGCCCAGTAAGACGTAGAAGACAAAGAAGACAAAGGATACAAAGAAAACTGAAGAGGTTCAAGATGTGGATAGCCGCTCTGTAAGGACAGCTTCTGTCACACCATATGAATAAGGTAATGATGAAGACCTAGATTAAGTTGAACAAAAACCAGAAGATGAAGTCAAAGTTCTAAATAAAAGAAAATGGTCACCTTCGAAGTCTTTCGTTAATAAGAAATCCAAAGCAACCGTAACCAATATGAAGACCACGCTCAATCCAGATGACTTCAGCTTTCTCCTTGCGACTTTGAATGAAGCCATAGAAGAAATTACAAAAAAGAAAGAGGCCAAGAAACAGGCGATGTGCAACAGAATCAAAGTCAATCTCCAAGGAGTATAGTGAGCCCTCCAGTCTAACTCCGCAGTCTCCACTGCGCCTATGCTAGAAGGAACACCCGAAGCAAGAGACGAGCCAGTTCAACTTCACAGGATTGTCGACCTAATCTAAGTAATCCTTCGGAAAGCAGAAGAAGTATCAACACAGGCCAACCAGGCCCTAAAGCATGCACATGAGGAAATCATAGAGCAACTCCAAGCTGCACAACAAGAGAAGGAGGCCATCCAAGAGAATTTTGATAAAGAATGTGCAAATATCCAAAAGGAGAAGGAGCAACTTCTCGTGAAGCAAATCGAGATCGAATAAGTTGTCAACAAAGCATTTCTCTCTGTGAACGTCTTAGAAAAAAAGGCCGAAGAACCCTTAGATCGTCAAGTAATGAAGCTTGCTGAAGTCATTCAACAACTGCAACAAAGAGTAGTATAACTAGAGCTCCAAGCTATACTGAGTACTCCACAAGAAGAACGTGACCAACGAGAAGTGAATGCTCGAAGTATAGTAGAAAGGATTAAGGAAATCAATGAATAATGTAAGCAATTAAGTAGTAGAAGTGAGCAGATACATGAGAACCTATCTGAGAACCCTGAATTGCATAAATTGGAGTCACAGCTCTAGGAGGCGAAGTACCAAGCCGAGAAGTTACAGGTACAGCTGAAGGCCTTACCGACCATCGAGAAAATGAAGAGGTCCCACGAACAACATGTCGTGCAACAGTAGATTCATATGATCCAGAGAAAGGTCATGGAAGTGACACAACAACTTCAACCTTTGCAGGATAGGGCATGTCAACTATTCTTAGAGATTGAGAGCCAAGGGACAGACCTGGAATAGGTTGTGGACATAGCAGAGTAGCGCTTAGAAGGACCAGTTAGTAACACACTCATTCAGGATTTTTTCGAGCAAGAAGCAGTAGCAAAGCAATAGGTCAAAGCCGCTCGAGTGAATCTCGAGGCCTTCGAGGCAGAGTTACCCAGAGAAGAGTGACTTGAAACGAGTCACAGGTGAGTGTTGGGGGCCTGTTGGTCCTCGACCAAGTTTTGAAGAATACTTGGTCATAGTTGACCATTTGGTACTTCTACTGCCTGTTGAAGACGGAGAGCATGGCAAAGCAGAGATCACGGGATCTCGCCACCTTTTGTGGAACCTTTTTGGGTTTTTTGGGAATATTGTAACGGGAAAGGTATGTCAGCCCTTGTTTAGGCCTTTTTCTATGTATAAATAGAGGTCTAGGCCATGTAAGAAAGGAGGCCCTGTCTAGTCGATGGCTTAGTGCATAAGTTGGATCTATGTGATCAGAAGTCTGTGTGACTATAAGAGATCTGTGCATGCTGGTGCTGAGTACACAGAGTGTGAGAAGGATTAGTGCTTGGATCTACCTGGGGAAAGAGGATCTAGCGAGCTGTGCAGATCTCTTGTCCCATGTGGGGTAGGATAATTGAAGCTCCATGTTGTAACTGCTTGACCAAGATAATATAAAGAAGACTTTGTGGACGTAGCCCCTGGGTTGGGGTGAACCATGGTAATTCTGTGTATTGTGTTGATGTGTTTGTCTCTCTCTTGCTAAGTGCTCTGATATGTTTAGATAGATCTATTGATTCTTTGTACTTATGAGATATGAATGCATTCTAGATATGATACATAATATGCTAAGTGCTTAATCTATTAAGTATAACCTACTTATCATTGCTAAGTGCTAGATCTGAGTAATTACTGTGGTGCTCTGTGCTTTCTGCGAAGTGTATTAATGAATGTATGTTAGGAAATAACTGATGCTAAGTGCATTGTAAGCAAGATAATCACATATCTGTGTCCTAGCTAAGGTTGCAGACACCTGATTCCTGCAACCACCCCTGCCTCTACCTCAGGTAAGACTTCATCTGCTTCGCAAGTGATACCAAAAGGGCTGGTAGTTAGGGTTTTGTTGGTGCGCTCTTGAGCGTTGAACCCTGGGTCTGCCCTTGTGCCAACAGTTCCAATTAGTTATGAAAACTCTTGAAAGTCCATGCATCAACCCTACCTAAATAAAATCAAAGGTCGGATCTATCATTCACAACATAAGCGCATGCAATCAATCCGTTCAGCATACTACTCAAATCAATAATTAATTGCTATTGAATAGGGAATGATAGGGATATTAGGAAGGTAAGGGGTTTATAATGAGCGAAACATGATAGCATGGATGGGAACGCCCATCGTATACTATTCAAGAAAAAACAGATGAAACTTCCATAAAAACAATATTTCCATTTCCAAATTTCAAAAGCCAGTCACTTCCTTTTCCTTCTTTTAAAATGCAATTTAAAATAACAGAACATGGAATTGAAATGAATTTGGGAAGATGGTGGGCTTGTAAGGAGAGAAAGGTGGTATAATGAACAAGAAATGAGATGGATATTATTCCATTATATGAAATAAAATTCGTTCTTTAAAATTATATATCCTCAATTACCATAGAAAACATTTTTAATTGTAAGCAATCTCAACTTTCAAGACACAGTAACTTCCATATCAAACCCAAAAAAAAAAATACAGGATTGTCAAACTCTGCCATTTAATTTCCACCTTTTTTTCATACATGTTTGATCGAACATCAACACAATTTATAGACAGACTGTTCATAATTACAAATAACAATGACCATATCCAGATCTCTTAGAACAGACACGAGAAAGCTAAGGAAAGGAACATGCCATCACCCTTGATAATTTATATCAAACCAATTTTAGATGTTGCACAATGGACTAGGTTCGAGACCTTATATTTATTCATTGGTTACCATTTCCTTTTATAAAAAATCAAATGAATCCAAACATCACCGAGCCAAAACCATTATAACCAATTTCTTCCCATAGTTCAATTTTATTTCTTTTTATTTGTAAAATTCTTTTTTATACGATATACCATCAACAAAATCATTCCATCAATTAACACCAGACTGCATCAAGTGCACAATGGGGCATAACATAAGCCAACACTCTTCAACATATGAGACTGATATCACCACTTTCAGTAAACTATGTGACAGGTTGGGTTTGAAACCTTGGTGCTCATTTATTTAATCACTATACAACCTTCAAAATCGACCGAAAATCCCCGTAGGTAGTCAACCAATGAACCCAGAACAATGCAGGTAACAAATCTCTCTATTTTCAGGTCAACCATAACCATTTCAAAACCCAAGTTCAAGCTTACAACAGTCATGACAAGGAAGAACATGGCCTAAATGGTCAAGTGGGAGAGACAATTCTGCAAGTGGGGTTGATAAAATGAAACCAAAACCTCCATCATTTTACAACAAAGTTTGACACAGTTGCTTCCAAGGTGGCTGTAAGGAAAAAACCCGACTTTTCATAAAAAAAAAATTGTGGAATGGTAACTAAACAGGGTCACAAGCCTCTCATGGATTGAGCAGGAGGTAAGAATAACCACATTAAAATAACAAAAACCTGACTGTCTCTTTTTTTTACCTTGAAAACCCTCCAGGATTCTACCACGCGACATGGGTGGAAACAAAAAAAAATTGCCATAAATTCTATCAACAACAAGGAGCAATAATAACCAATCATCCTCGAAAGGAACTACATTAACCAAATAACTTCATCATGAAAGAGCATTAAACAAATTCCAACTTGCAATATTCAAAACGCCAACCAATATCATTTGCACAGACAAAGCATATATTCAACCACTGTATCTTTTAGAAAGCAAACACCCCGTATGCGAATTTTGAGAGCCAACACAAAGATTCTATCCAAAGTGAGGTTACAATGATGAATGGAAGGGCGAGAGTCACCATACCTATGAGGAAATCACCGAAAAAAATAAAGACCACCATTATTCTCCCAACGGTCGAGCGAAACAGAGGAAAACTAACTAGGGCAACCAAAAATGTGTGACAAGGTGAGGGTGGTGAGCTCGAGGTGGGGTAAGAATGACATGCAGTAAATACACGTCACTTCTCCACCCTCTCATTTATTTATACCAACCATAACTATGATGGAGCACATCCAAACCTTCATTAAACACATCAATCAACCATATTCATATCCAACATGCCACTTCCACTTTTCCAATTTGAAATAAAAACCCCCTACACCATAGTTTTTATACCAACACCATATAATATATGTTCCATATTCACTTTTAACAAGTTCCAATTTGCAAAGATTGAATTGACCTCAAAACAATTGCATAAACCATAACTATTGTCCACTAAACATAACTAATACCATGAACACAATATGGCATAAACACAATATGACATAACCAATGTGTGTGTGATTCGAAGTTTGAATTTTAACCATATGCCAAAGTAGATGTAGAACAATCATAACCAAAGTGCTTGTCACTTCAAACCTTCTTTTGACTTTTAAATTTCCATCCCTTATCATCATTGATTGCATGTGAAAACTTGTTTGAACTCCTGTGTTTTTCTCAAACTGTAGAATTGTTTCGTAAATTTGTCATGAGCGCAATTTAGATAAGTGTTTTATTTTTTTATCACGATTTAAACAAGGGGGTCCCACCTATCTAGTATCTTATTAATATGTGTGTATATAAATGATAAGGAATTGCAACCAATTTGCATGCAGGTACCCTACGTTGCACTTTTGGGCATCAACAAACTAGTGACTCCATAGGGAAATCTGTTTCTAACAAATTAAGGACTTAGAATGTCTGGTTTCACAGAACGGTAGAAGTAAATGATAGAAAAAATTGTTGAAGAGAATAGCAATGCAACAAGGGGAAAAAAGATGGTTTAAGGGAAATAATGAAACTTGATTTTGGGAATAACTCATGGAAAGTAGTACGTATGAGGGGATTTGGTCTTGTATGCATAACATTCGATCAATATGTAAAATACAATCCTTTTTAAATTTCAAGGAGAATGTTCGGATATGCTCTTTGGATCTTAGGATGGAGGGAAGCAAGGGATAGCAGAAACAAGGAAGAAGACAAAATCAACTATCCTACAACAGTTTAAGCAAAAATTCATTTCAAGGATGTCTAAAAGGAGGACATCGTGACAACTCTGTGTATCTTATTTTCCATTGATCAACAATATTTACAGAATGACATTATTATGGTAGAACTGATCTAGACTTTACTTCTAATAATTAAAAAAAAAACAGAAATCAAAACTTAACAAACCAAAGTAAAATAAAACAATAAAAAAAAGGACTATATAAAACAATCATTTTTTTTCTTTACAAGCGTTTAATGATCAAGCTGGTTCGACATAATGTTTCAAGTGGAAACCATTAGTACTGTAAGAGAATAACGACTCTTCCAAATCCTTTAGGAAGTATGAGTTTACACTTAGGATAAAACCGATTTTGAAAGGACCTAACCATAGTTTTTGGAACTTAGAATGTCATCCTCTCTCAGCATGGGTTGAGTCCCATAGTAGGAATTTCTCATAAGTCTTTAATTCATCAACTTTTTCTCTTATTTTAGAATACTTTTTCACAGTTTTTTTCCTTCTTTTTATGTTCTCCAAGGAAAAATTCATTTGTTCTTCTAGGGATAACAATGCATTTATCCTTTGGGGAACATTGGAATAATTTAATTCTTCAATCTATAACATCAACTGCAAGGAGGAAAGCTCCACCTCAGTATGTAGAATAATGTCTTGGCTATATACAATCTGAAAGGGAGTACATCATGTACTTTCTTTGGAGGTTGTGCGATCTTCCCAAAGAGCATAAGTGAGAAGCACATGCCACTAGAGAGTTTTATCTTCTATGATCCTCTTTATGATCCTCTTGATGATCCTAACTAGATTCTTGTTAGTGGAATCGGCTTGCCCATTTCCCTGAGGGTAATAAGAAGATTAAGTGAAATGTTTGACCCTTAATTTAACTAAAAATTGAGTCAATCTTGTAGAAATGAAGGCTGGGACATTGTCCGTAATGATCTCTAATGGAATGCCAAATCTGGAAAAGATATTAGTTTCTAGGAAAGAAATTACTTATTCATCATGTGCATGTATAAGAGGGACAACCTCATTCCACTTAATAAAGTAACCAATGGTTGTCGAAATAAAAATATGCCTTGCAAAATATGGAGGATTGATAGGACCAATAAAGTCTAGGCCCCATTTAGAAAAAGGGAAATCCGGGAGGACAGGTTGTAAGGGCATGGAAGAAAGGAGTTATTTCCCAGTGAATTTTTGGCACTTTTCGCAAGATCTTACAAATTTATAGGAATCTCGAAATATCGAAGGCCAATAGTAACCATTTCTTATGATTTTAAAGGCAATAGCTTTAGCAAAAAAATGACCACCAATGTGAATGACAGAAATTGATGATCCATGAATTTCATGTAACAATTTTTGTGCGTCTTCATCATTCACACATTAAAGTAATAAACCATCAAAAAACCTTCTAAATAAAAAATCTCCTAAAATTATATACTTGGAAGCTTCTAGGTGGAGTCTCCTTCTATGATAAGGATCCAACTCATTCGAACACTTTTGATACTGCAAAAAATACAGATATTTTTATACCAAGGGTGTTTCAATATAACAAGATTTTGATTTTGAATATAAAATAGAGATGAAAGAGGATTATCTTGATCGTCAAGTTCTTCACTTGGTTCAGGATGATGAGCTAAGTGAAGAGCTAGGTCTCGTCCCTTGATTGTCTTTGAAGTCATGATCGTCAAATCACGCTCTTGAATTTTGGCAAGCCAATTTGCAAGCTTTCATGAAAGATAAGTTTGTGAAAGAAGAAACTTGACAGTAGGTAAAGGGACTCCTACCTGCGTATGTTTTCCCAAAATGAAGTGGAAATTTTTTTCTATAGCCTTAACAAGAGAAAAAGTGTGTTTCTCAATATAAAAGTACTTGTTTTCATCATCTTATAAACTATGGCTCATGTAAGCTACATATTTTCCATTTTTTTGGTCATCACTTTGTAAGAGGATAACATAAATTTCTTCCTCGGTGCCATTGGTATATATGATAAAATCTTTCTCTAATTTGGTTTTGCTAGAACCAATGCGAAACTGGTTGCTTTCTTAATCCTAAGGAAATCATTTTCAACGTCACCTATCCAAGAAAAAGTATGATATTGCTTCAGAAGATTATGAATTGGTTTAACCATGACAACAAAATCGGGAACAAACCTACAGACAAAATTGATAATTCCCATGAAAGATTGAACTTATTTCTTGGAGGTGGGGGCAGGAAGGTTTATAATCGCAGTAATTCTTTTGAGATCAATGCTTATTCCTAAATCAGAAACAATATGACCGAGGAGTTTTCCCTTAGTGACACCAAAATGGATTTGGAAGGATTTAAAGAAATGCCAAATTTTCTGCATCGCATGAGAACTTTTCTAAGATGACTAAAATGATCCAATTGATTCTTTGAATAGACAGTCAAATCATCAATATAAACTTGGATAATTTTACCAATCAGATCATCAAAATCTATATGCATAGCTCTTTGAAAAGTGGCACCTGCATTAGACAAGCCAAAAGGCATGCGTTCAAAAGAAAATGTGCCCGAGTGTGTAGTAAAAGTGGTTTTATACCTATCAATCTTTTTTGCCTTGATTTGATTATACCCAAAAAAAACCATCAAGTAAGGACATCATTTGTGACCTTGCAACCTATTGTAAAATCATTTCCATATTAGGGAGAGGAAAATGGTCTTTGACACTCGCTCTATTCAATGCACATAAATCAACACATAACCTGATCTGGCCAGTAGTCTTCCAAACAGGGAGCATACTTGAAACCCACTCATAATACTTAACTAGAATGATTATACCAGCTTTGAATAATTTTTCCAACTCTTTCCTAATAGTAGCCTCGAGTGCAGGGTTAATAGGTCTTTATTTTTTCCTAACTGGTTTTACCCCTTCCTTGATAGGAATGGAATGTTGTATGAGAGTGATATCAAAACCACGAAGATCCTTGTATGACCATGAAAAAACATCTTAAAATTCAAGGAGTAGCTTGGTGAATTTTGCCTTTTCTTCATCAGAACATTGGGCACCTAGTTTAATGATATTTGGGGATTTGGGTGTCCCAAGGTTCAAGAAAATGGTATCACCCGCTTTCCTTTTCGACTCCTCTTCCTTATGTGTCTCTTTGTTGCCTACATCACTCGACGAAAATAAACTTTCGAGAGGAGTCAAGCCTTAAGGAAATTTTTCATCTTCAATAGATATGATTTACTTAGGCTTAAACGGTTCATTTTGTATGAAAGCACAAATGCCTTCATCACTTGGGAAAACTTACCATGACTCTACGTTATTGGGGATGTGAGGATGATATAGAGATTAGAATGTACAATCAAGTCGTTAAGGTAAAATATGCCGAGTAGGAGATGTTGCAAACACATCTAGTCTATTAGCCATTGGATTGAGTTCCCTCTTAACATGAGTGATGTTAGATGATAACAGATTTGAAATAAGCATCCAAATAACTTGGGTATAGTGTTTAAACAACTTGTTGTTTTGCGAATAAATCTTACATACAAGGTTCACCACAAGTTCAGAATCACCAAAAACTGTAAGGTGGCCACAACCAAGGTTATATGAATTTTTTATGCCTAACAGTAAGGCCTCAAACTTGGTGACATTGTTTGTGCAAGCAAATTCTAACCTATAAGAAAAATTGTGGATTTAAACTATAGGAGAATATAGAATGATGTCAGATCCATTACCTTCATTTGAGCATGAGCCATCAAAATGCATGTGCCACATGCCATCATCAAAATCAATTGGTTCAAGGCTAGTGTCACCCTCATCAAAAAAGATAGAGTATACTCCCAAATATTCCTCAAGATAATTTATGTGAGGTTGGGGAACACTCTCTATTTATTGTGAAATTCTTCCTTCCCTAAGGACTATAATATTCTTTCTGTTCTGAGGGACAAATATATGTGTTCCATCAAGCAAAAGATATCCACTTGTTAAGGCTTTCCAGTCTCTTCCTAAAATAATTGAATAGTTTCTCACTGCCATATCAATTACTTGGATGTTGAGGGTTGTTCTTATCTCAGGGTGTGCACAAAGAACTAAGGTTGCATCCTTGATTTCACCTATAGTTGACTGCTGCAAACTTTTATAAGAGAGCATTCTTCTAGAATTTTCATTAGTGCACAATAAGCCAAGATCTTCCATGATAACTTTTGAAATTACACTTGGACTAGGCCCTCCATTAATTATGCAACAATGAGCTATTTTATCCATAATTTTTATAGAAATATAAAAGGGGGATTTTTTACAGAGCTCCTAAAATTATTTACACCTATCTTATTTACAGTTGAATCCATTTCTTTTGACTCTTCAAAAAGATTGGCTATGGTAGAAGATTTACCTTCCATAAAATTATTGAGATGCTTTTGTTGTTATGGGACAAAAACCATGTCCAAAAGAGTAGCATCAGCCTTGATATTAACCAATTGGTTAAGGATGTTATATTTAGAAGAGGGAAGAGGGGAAGACACTTCTTGATTTTCTGAAACTCTAATAGCTTGTGTATCGGTACTTTGAGAAGATGAGCTTGGTGTGGAAGAAGTACGAGGAGGATCATATTTACCCTTGGTCATGTAAGTTTTTTTCATGGTATTGATTACCATAACATCCTCTGGTTCAACCCAATCTAGAACAACGATTGTGGTATCAAGCCTTTTGCCAAAGATCTTATCTCTGGAATTTTTCTCAACTTCACAAGTACTTTCTTCATGATTTTCTTCACATAAGTTACAACAATTGCAAGACATAATGGCCTTTGTGCTAAAAAGTATTTTCATTAGGATTCCTAAAAAGCTCTAAGGAAGAAGAAGATTCTCCAGGGGCAGGTGAAGAAAAACTTCCCTTTCGTTCATAGCCTATCATCCTATTGTTCATATCTTGCACGATTTGTAGGAGGGCAGACATATATGTTTTCTTGAATAAGTTCCCTTTAGGGAGATTTGTTCTTTTGAGTTGATCCTCATATTCTAGACAAGTATGGAGATCAGAACGAATATTGTCAATAACCTTCTCTTTGAGTCTATGACAATAAGGAGAAGGTAACGCATTATAATAATGCATGAAAGTAATCTAATTTTGGGGGTGGATTACTTCGGGGATTTGATTGTATAATTTGGTGAAGCAAAGGTTAAAATATTTAATGGTTTCACCATCTTTATAGGAAATATTTTTGTATTCCCTTAACTGCTGAGCTGGACTCTTGGATTCCATAAGTGGACTTGAACCAATAAACCAATCCTTCCCTTCGGGGGAGTTGACAAATAGACGCATGCAAGTGTCGTTATCATTATCCCCGATATTATAACAAGCATTAGAAAATGCTACTAGGTGTTCATTTGTAGTAACGATATTATTTCCTGAAAACCTAGGTAAATGCTCCTTAAACTTTGGTAATGGGTGAGTAGGAGGTTCTAGATTCAAGGGAGAAGACACGTGCCATGGGGTAGTCGTAGTATCTTCCTCGAATTGGAAAATGACATATTTCTTTATCACTTTAGTAGGATTGGTAGTGGATTGAACAAGGACCTAACGACTGTATATACTACCAATTACTGACGAAGTAGAAGGTTGGGAGGAGGAGGCACCTCCTATTCCACTACCACTACCCGAAGATGTCTTGTTGAAGGTAATAGGTATGGGTGATGAAGGTGAACTAGAAGAATCATATAAAATTCTCTTTAGAGCACTTTCTTGTGTTGATAAAACAATTTTCCTCCTTCCTATTTCAAAAATAGGAGTATCTTCGGGGGACAATCCTCTTCTCCTTCGAGATATGTGAGGATTTGAGGACATGAAAAATAAAACCAAGGATTTAGGAAAAGTGAGGTTACTACTGATTTCTGGGCTACCTTTTCCTAGCTTCCTAGTGTTCACAGATACTTCTATCTCTTTCAATTACTTCCCAAGAGCGTTTAAGTTCAACACAAGTACTAGCAGTTTCTAAAATAGTGTTGAATAAGGTCAAGCAATGCTATCTTGGTCATCAAGACCATTTCCAATATTGGGTTGTCTTGTAGCATGTACTATCATGGAAAAAACAAGTCAAGGAGTATTTAGATAAATCAGAAAATGAAAGATAATCATGATACAATCAACCCGAGAGATATGGAAGATATCCCCAGTATGGTCGCCAAATAAATGTTGAGGAAAAGGTATGGAAAACCTTAATCAAACATTCTCATATCTTGTCGGGCTAAGATAATATAGTTGGGAATGTCACTTGAGGTTTGTAGCCTAAAAAACAATCACTTAATCCACAAGTATTAAGTACAAAGAATCAAGGATGGTTTTTATGTGTTATAGATAACAATGCAAGGAGAAATAAACTTAAACAAAGTTACATGAATGTGTACATAAATTACAAAAATGCGTACATGAAGATAAAAGTAAAAGAATGAACCAGATCATTAAAACACATGTATGAGATTGAAACAATAATCTGATTTTTATATTTATTTCATTCTGAGATACAAAAATGAGTTCTCTTTACAAACCCATGTGAGGGTAGGGATGAAATTCAGATTTAGAAGCCTACGATGGGCACCATACAAAAAGACTCTAACAATAAAAAGAAAACCGAAGCTAAAGATCTAGATCAACTTTCCACAAAATGTTGTCACTTGACTCTGCAAGATATTCTTTATCAGTTGTGCAATTCAATTCATAAACAAACAAGAATACACAGACTTCCAAAGATGAATCATACACCTTTAAAACAAGTTGCTAAAATATGTGATTCAGTTTTTGAATCCTGCTGCCTTCAATAAGACCCTGTTGTCATCAAGAGGATTAAGCCTTCTAATAAACTCAGAATGAATGAAAATGAAAGTATCTCACTAGTATAGAGAAAACCTTATGGTTGTAGTTCTCATTCTATTCTCTCCCCTTATATCTTCATTTCATTGAACTTTTATTCCTTCTCAATAAGTTATGGTAGTTTAACTACCTTTATTTAGTTAAGCCAAATTATCTTAACTAATTAGTTGAGACAAATAATAATAGTATATATAAATAAGGGTCTGATTAATAATAACTAAATAGGTGGGACCCCATGTGATTCCCAATTATTTATTTTAATAATAATCAAACATGAAAAACTCAATCATTTGATTCAAATATCCTCCTTGTGATTCTCGTGCTCATATTTATATTCAAATATTTAAATATCAACAAAATATGACCATATCCAAAAAAATATCATTATATCTATGTTGTCCAAAACAACTGCCTAAATATATGCTTGTTTTCCAAAATACTGTTAGAGGAAAGGACTGTATTCAACATAAAAATAAACATTTAAACATCATCAAAAATCGTATTTACTGTGAGAGGCATTTGGCCTCTTCTCACTGTTGTCCCCTTTTGATATTTCTGTGGCAGCCTTAGGATGATTGGAACCTCGAGGTTGAATTGCACTGATAACATGATAAAAATCATTTTTAAGATGAAGGCGGGAGGACACCGATTCAGATGACTCTTTGGATCATTTGTAGGCAGTGACCACCCCTTTTCCTTTATCCTGCACAGGCTTGGGAACGTCAGTTTTTAACCTCTTATAAGCATGATATGACTATGTGGGTGAGACAATATCATCAGCTTGGGAAATTTGATTCTTTGGTGGTGGTGAAGGGGGTAATGGAAAAGAAGTAGTAGGCTAATAATGGTGATGAAGATCGGGTTGGTGGACAATCTCTTGCCAACCATCGTTGGCAGGCAGTTTTGGTTGCATTGATACATGAGGAGGGACTCAGATATCGAAAAAAATTTAATGTGCTTGGAAGGGATGTCTTTCAGGTCGGGGCTGGAGGATCCCATGGCCTACTAGGTTAAAGAACCTAGCTTGAAAATTCTTGTGGATCGACATCGAAATGTATGGAAAAATGAGGTCTTCTATGACCTCTTTGCCAATTTTCTCTGCCTCTATTTCCTATTCCATTACTGCCTCTGCTGAAGAAACTCGTCCTGAAGCATTTTTACAGTTATTTATGAAAACTCTTGACAGTTCTTGCATCAACCCTACCTAAATAAAATAAAAATTCTGATCTACCATTCACAACAAAAGCACATGCAATCAGTCCATTCATCATGCTATTAAAATCAATAATTAATTTCTATTGAACAAGGAATGATAGGGATATTGGCAAGGTGAGGAGTTTATAATGAGCGAAATTTGGTAGCATGGATAGGAACCACCTGCGGATACTGTTCAAGCAAACATGGATGCAACTTCCATAAAACAATATTTCCATTTCCAAATTTCAAAAACTAGTCACTTCCTTTTCCTTCTTTTAAAATGCAATTCAAAATAACAGAACAAGGAATTAAAATGAATTTGGGAAGATGGTGGGCTTGTAAGGAGCGAAAAGTGGTATAATTAACGAGACATGAGATGGATATTGTTCCATTGTATGAAATAACATTGGTTCTTTAAAATGATATATCCTCAATTTCCAAAAAAAACATTTTTAATTGTAAGCAATCTCAAGGTTCAAGACACAACAACTTCCATATCAAACCCAAAATGGAACTCAAGGATTTTCAAACTCTGCCATTTAATTTCCACCTTTTTTTCATATATGTTTCATCGAACAACAACACAATTTATAGACAGATTGTTCTTAATTCCAACTAACAACAACCATATCCAGATCACTAAGAATAGACATGGGGAAGCTAAGGAAAAGAACATGTCGTCGACCTTAATCATTTATATCAAACCAATTTTAAATGTTGCACAATGGACTGGGTTTGAGACCTTCTATTTATTAGCTGGTTACCATTTCCTTTTATCAAAAACCAAATGAATCCAAAGATCACCAAGCCAAAACCATTATAACCAATTTCTTCCCACTGTGCAACTTTATTTCTTTTTATTTGCAAAATTGTTTTTTATACGATAGACCATCAACATAATCATTCCAACAATTAACACCAGACCACATCAAGTGCACAATGGGGTGTAACATAATCTAATGCATTTCAACATATGAGACCGATATCACCAATTTAAATAAGCTATGTGATAGTTTGTTTTTGAAACCCTGGTGCTCTTTTATTTACTCACTATACAACCTTCAAAATCAACCTAAAATCCCCATAGGTAGTCAACCGATGAACCCAGAACAATGTAGGTAACAAATATATCTATTTTTGGGTCAACCATAACCATTTCAAAACCCAAGTTCGAGCTTACAACAGTCACAACAAGGAAGAACAAGGTCTCAACGGTCAGGTGGGCGAGACAAGTCTGCAAGTGGGGTTGATAAAATGAAACCAAAAACTCCATCCTTTTACAACAAAGTTTGACACAATTTCTTCAAAGGTGGCTGCAAGGAAAAAACCCGACTTTGCATACAAAAAAAACTATGGAATGGTAACTCAGCAGGGTCACAAGCCTCTCGTGGATTGAGAAGGAGGTAAGAATAACCACATTAAAAGAACCAAAAATGGATTGTCTCTTTTTTTTACCATGAAAACCCTCCAGGATTCTACCACGAGACATGCGTGGAAACAAAACAAATTTGCCACAAATTCTATCAACAACAAGGAGAAATAATAACCAGTCATCCGTCCCCGAGGTGTAGGACAGTCGGTGACGGAGTGTGTTGTTAAGCCACTCCGTGTTGTTAAAGTCACCGGTTCGAAACCTGCGGGGACAAAAAATCCAACCATGTTAAGGGTTGGTGTGGTTCAGGCCGGGTGCGATCCTTGGGTGATTTTGATGGTTTATATTCCCCTGAGTCGCAGTTTCTCAAGCCACAGGTTAATCGCGTAGCCAACAGGTCCCACACAAATTAACAAACAAAAAAATAATAATAACCAGTCATCCACCTGAGGCACAACCATAACCAAATAACTTCATCATGAAAGAGCAATAAACAAATTCCAACTTGCAATATTCAAAACGCCAACCATATCATTTGTAGAGACAGAGCATATATTCAACCATTGTATCTTTCAAAAATCAAACACCCTGTATGCGAATTCTAAGAGCCAACATAGAGATTGTATCCAGAGAGAGGTTACAATGATGAATGGAAGGGCAAGAGTCACCATACATGTGAGGAAAGCATCGAGAAAAACAAATACCACCACTATTCTCCCAACGACGAAACAAAGGAAAACTGACTAGAGCAACCAAAAATGCACGACAATGTGAGGGTGGTGAGCTTAAGGTGGGGTAAAAACAACATTTAGTAAATGCATGTCACTTCTCCACCCTCTCATTAATTTCTACCAACCATAACTAGGATGGATCACATCTAAACCTTCATTAAACGCATTAATCAACCATATTCAAATCCAACACCTCACTTCCACTTTGCCAATTTGAAATAAAAACCCCTTACACCATAGTTTTGATACCAACACCATATAATATATGTTCCATATTCACTTTTAACAAGTTCCAATTTGCAAAGATCGATTTGACCTCAAAACAATTGCATAAACCATAACTATTGTCCACCAAACATAATTAATACCATGAACAAAATATGCCATAAACACAATATGACATAACCAATGTGTATGTGAGTTGAAGTTCGAATTTTAACCATATGCTAAAGTAGATGTATAGCATTCATAACCAAAGCACTTGTCACTTCAAACCTTATTTTGACTTTCAAATTTCTAGCCTGTGTCATCATTGATTGCATGTGAAAACTTGTTTGAACTCCTATGTTTTTCTCAAACTGTAGAATTGTTTCGTAAATTTGTCATGAGCGCAATTCAGAGAAGCGTTTTCTTTTTTATCACGATTTAAACAAGGGGGTCCCACCTATCTAGTATCTTATTAATATGTATGTATATAAATAATAAGGAATTGCAACCAATTTGCATGCAGCTACCCTACGTTGTTGTTACACATCAACATTACTCGCTTTGGAAAGTGTCGCAAGTGTCGCAAGTATCAAGCAAAGCATAATACCATGATGATGACACTAAGGAGACACTTAAAATGCCTCAAACACTTGATTTGAAGAAAGAGGAATGGCCAACTGGAGATAAGAACCTCTTTCCACCTGAAAGGAGCATTTAATTTAAGGTTTTGGGAGAGAGCACTCCCCTATATCACCCTTAGGAGTGTTGGTGCTCCCCTATAAGGTGCTAGGGAGCATTATAACACCAAACTGCCCTTCTGAGGGAGCGCTATGGACTTTTAGAGCACTGGCACCCCCCTTGAGCCTACTAGGGAGCGCTATAGTGCCATGATGCCCCTTTTGAGGGAGCGTTATCTAATCTGGGCCGCAGTTGATCTGTTGAGGAGAAAAAGGGGAAGATCTTTCGAGTTTGGAAGGCAGTTGCATTCAAATTCCTAGTTCAACCATGATCTTAGGAGAATATCCCTAATCTAAGGAGGGAATTCTTCAACTTACCCTAAATATACCTCAAGAAGTTAGGCCTTTCTAAACCTATATAAGTAGGCTCTATCATGGTGAAAAGGAAGAAGAATTGGAAGCATGAAACCTATGATCTCATAGGAAACATACAGTGAATTGGAGGAAAGTAATCAGTAAAGTTGTTGTCATCCGG
>SNQJ01S0005790.1:209655-220066 GCA_010110895.2 Picea sitchensis
TTTATAAATTTCCATTTTTTATAAGGTATAGTTATTTGTGGGTTTCTTTGACAATATAATGGCTTCACTAAACCTCTGGATTGTAGTTTTGACACTACAGGTTTCAAAGAAGTTATGATCGCTTGTTTACCTTGTCACATCCATGAGCATAGTCTTAGTTCATTCTCAAGCTCGAGAATATAAGAACGCATCGGGTAGACTTTTATCTCTTTTTTGGACCCATATGGACACACGAAAAAGGAACCCCCTGGAGTCATCTTTAAACTCTTTTCAGACTCTCTAAATATGAAAAGATCGTCGAGTGATCTTGCTTCCTTTCACACTCGTTAAAAGGTTCGAAAGGGTGTCTTTTGAGTGGTAGTTTATCTCTTTTTCGGCCTTGCGAGACTAACTGTACGAAAAAGGAACTGAGAGAGTTCTCTTTTAAGTGTTTTTCCAGAATCTATAATCATGAAAAACCTTCGAGTTTTCTGTCTTTGGACTTGCTAAAATAAACATCGACAGACCCATGTGGGACCGAACCCTTACTTATTTCAGTTTGTTAAACAAAGGAAGAGGAACTTACCGAAGGTGAGTTATATCAAGAATGTGTTACCCTCCTCGAGCTCGTTAAATTAAAAAAGAGGTAATTGTCTATCTGGATGGGGGAAAATTTGAAAGAAAGAAGCCAAGAAGTCTCTTGAGAACATTACCAAGTAACTCTTAGAGTCACCCTTGAACACGACACTTTGTCTTTTTCATGCATTTAATCCATTGAACCTCTGCACTGAGCCAATCCTTTGAGTTTCTTTCACTCCTTTGGGTCACCTGACGTAAGTCACAGCATCCACTGCATCATCAATTTTTGGTCCATGTCATGTTTCTGCTGTCGTGCCTCAATATTCAAGGGAAGTATCTGCCTCAAGAGTCAGCCGTCACAAATATCTTGTCTCAATGCTCGTGTCAGTCCATGTTCATTTGATCTACCAATTACATCTCTATGTCTATTTCGTGTCATTGATGGGGGATACATCAAGGCCCTCCTTCGACGAGTCTATTCATGTCGACTTCAACACATTATCCAGAAACTAGACTTAGAAACCAGTTAGTACTTTGGGACCTGCATGCCTCAATGGTAGGTCTCCTCATGTCCGACAGTGGGTTTACACCATTGACCTCTGATCGGATGATTCCACGGATGTTCGACTCCAGCTCATCCATTCACATTCGTTGGAATGTACTAGGGTACCTTGGGAATCATTGACATTAATGGTGATCTCCCTTGCACTTGTTAATGATTTACATCATTGTCCGGTAATCAAGTGGTTTCTTCCATGTTCAACATCAGGACATCTATTCACATGGTTAGATTTGTACTACATCGGGATCGGTAAGAAGACCCTGGGTTGAGTGATCACTTTGATATGTATTTTGCCCAGGTTGCGTAGGAGTTTCTCTTGAACAATGACATATATACTGTTACATAGATCCACTTTGTATTCGTCATGGCTATGTCTTGTCATCTCATAGATCCACTGTGTATTCTTCGTGGCTACGATCAGTTCAGGTCATCAGAGTATAGATCCACATTGTATCCTCGGTGGCTATACCTTTTTATCAATACAATTACGGATCCGCAGTGTATTTTATGGCGGCCATATGTTGCAAGTCTTGATCACCCAAGCATAAGTATGCCTGCCTTGGGTTTGGAACATGTCATAATATTTGTTGGATGTTTGTGTGCAGCTTCTGTTAGGTTCTTCGAGTTTATACCCTTGCTTGAAAGTCTACAAAGCATTTCAGTTATCAGTTCTCATCTTATAACTTCATACTTTGGGGGGCAATCTGTTACACATCAACATTACTCACTTTGGTAAGTGTCGCAAGTGTCGCATGTTGCTCGCAAGTGTCGCATGTTTCTCACAAGTGTCTCAAGTATCAAGCAAAGCATACTGCCATGATGACGACACTAAGGAGACACTTAAAATGCCTCAAACACTTGATTTGAAGAAAGAGGAATGGCTAACTGGAGATAAGAACCTCTTACCACCTGAAAGGAGAATTTAATTTAAGGTTTTGGGAGAGAGCGCTCCCCTATATCACCCTTAGGAGCATTGGCGCTCCCCTATAAGGTGCTAGGGAGCATTATAACACCAAAATTCCCTTCTGAGGGAGCACTATGGACTTTTAGAGCACTGGCGCCCCCCTTGAGCCTACTAGGGAGCACTATAGCGCCCTGATGCCCCTTTTGAGGGAGCGTTGTCTAATCTGGGCAACATTTGATCTGTTGAGGAGAATAAGGGGAAGATCTTTTGAGTTTGGAAGGCAGTTGCATTCAAATTCCTGGTTCAACCATGATATTAGGAGAAGATCCTTGATCTAAGGAGGGAATTCCTCAACTTACCCTATAGATACCTCAAGAAGTTAGGCCTTTCTAAACCTATATAAGCAGACTCTATCATGGTGAAAAGGAGGAAGAATTGGAAGCATGAAACCTATGATCTCATAGGAAACATATAGTGAACTGGAGAAAAGTAATCAGTAAATTTGTTGTCATCCGGATCATGGATCTTTTGAGCAAGGGTTAGACAAAGGGGACTTGACGAAGCTATCTCATTTGCATCTACGGTTGTAAGCTACTTCTGTCATTGTTCTCATTAATATGACACGCTTTGTCTGTTTCTTTCTAGTTTGTGTTTAATTTCGCATAAACTTGTCTATGATAGACAGATCTACTTCGAGCTAATATCAATAGAGTAGGAAGTGGTTGTACTATTGTTTGTCCACAGGGCTCATCGAGGAGCGAAAGATCGGAGCTCAACACGGAGCGTGCAAGGACAAACGTCGATAAAAGGTACTTTTTTTCTCCTTCCTCCTCATGCATTAGTTTGTATAGATCTAAAAGGAAGTCAGTGTCCACGTTAAGTATCTTCTGTCTTAAGAGTTAAGAGTCTAGCTTTCAAGAGGAGATCTACCTATCCGCAAGGAGATTTTCCTTCAACAGTTGCGCTTTTGGGCGTCAACACCCAATTCAAAGATTCAAGCATAACACTACGAGAAATGGTGTAGAAAGATAAAGAGTGGAGAAGATGGAGATCTTTCCTTGTTGATCAGAATCTTGGATATGTCTTCATGGTTGTACCTTATTCTTCCTCTGATCTTCTTCCCTGCCCCTTTGATAATTCTTATTGTGGAATCTTTGATGAAGAACTTCTTCTCTTTAAAAATTAGATTTTCTAACTACTTGATTAGTTAGGGTTTTTACCTTCTTGAATTTCTCGTACAATTATTTTCTTGAATTATTCTCTTTAATTAAAGCCTCATTAATTCTTCATTAATGAACTTACATCATTAATATAGACATATTCAAAATGAGTCCCTTTTTTTTAATAAAAGTTTTTAAATAAACTTTTAATTTCAAAATTTAATTAATTTCCCCTTTTAAAGAGGGGGATTATGTTTTAATTTTCTATAAGTGACAATCAACTTTTTATCCATATATATCACTTCATATGTTCTCTTCATCGTTTTATCTTTCCAACTGTATAAATTTTTCCCAAATTCATCGCTCGGATCTCAAGATATGAGCTCGTGAAGTTGAGTTGTCATGCAAGACCATTAAAAATGAAGCTGACTGATATTTTTATTTTTGGAAAAAATATAGCAACTTTCCGCCCTTGAAACCTATACCATCATATTCTTCATCAAAATACATTTCCAAAGGTATAAATTTTGCATAATTCCGACACCCGGAGCTCAAGTTATGGCCTCTACAAAATTGTGACTCAACCAACGTCGATCAAATGCCTTGGGAAAATGTTGGCCCTTGGATGAATTTCTTGCTTCTCAAAATTCAACCTTTTGGTTCAAAAATCTATCCCACATGCATGGGATTACATGAATTTTAATAACATATAATATCAATTATATCTTACACTTAATGAGAAATATAAGAGAGAAGACTATTGAGCTTAGGAAGATTTGACGCCCCCTTAGAAAATCAATTAAATAATAGTATTTTAGTCAACCAATCAATTTCCACCTCATTCCAAGTCACTTATGAATCATCCATTCACAAACTTCCATGTGTCATCTCATGATAGGCTAGTAATATCCATGCATAACCAATAAAAACATGCCATGTGTCGCCATTGTAAGCTTCCATGTGTTTCTCTCCATGAGTTTCTCTGTGGCACCATTCACATACTTCCATATCATCCAATCGTGGGCTGCCATATTCTCCCACTTGTCATATATTCACAGGTTTCCATGTACAAGGACCTTATTGATTTAGAAATTAAATAATATAAAAAAAAATTAAGGTATGATGTTTAAAAAGGAGAGTGATCGAGAGTGTAGGAAAGAAAGGAAAAGTGGGTAGTTAGGGGGAAAATAAGTTTAAGTATCCATTCACATACTTCCATATCATCCAATCGTGGGCTTCCATATTCTCCCACTTGTCATATCTTCACAGGTTTCCATGTAGAAGGATCTTATTGATTTAGAAATTAAATAATATAAAAGAATTAAGGTATGATGTTTAAAAAGAGAGTGATCGAGAGTGTAGGAAAGAAAGGAAAAGTGGGTAGTTAGGGGGGAAATAAGTTTAAGTATGAAGTAAGGAAAGGGGTAAGGGGAATGGAGTAAGGTAAACTTCCACCTCATGCCTAGTCACTTATGAATCATCCATTCACACACTACCATGTGTCATCTCATGATAGGCTAGTAATATACATGTGTAACCAATAAAAACATGCCATGTGTCGTCATTGGTAAGCTTCTATGTGCTTCTCTCCATGAGTTGCTCTATGGCACCATTCACATACTTACATATCATCCAATAGCGGGCTTCCATATTATCCCACTTGTCATATCTTCACAGGTTTCCATGTGGAAGGATCTTATTGATTTAGAAATTAAATAATATAAAAAAAATTAAGGTATGATGTTTAGAAAGGAGAGTGATCAAGAGGAAAGAAAGGAAAAGTGGGTAGTTAAGGGGAAAATAAGTTTAAGTGTGAAGTAAGGAAAGGGGTAAGGGGAATGGAGTAAGGTAAACTTCCACCTCATGCCCAGTCACTTATGAATCATCCATTCACATACTACCATGTGTCATCTCATGATAGGCTAGTAATATCCATGTGTAACCAATAAAAGCATGCCATGTGTCGCCATTGGTAAGCTTCCATGTGCTTCTATCCATGAGTTTCTCTGTGGCACCATTCACATACTTACATATCATCCAATCGTGGGCTTCCATATTCTCCCACTTGTCATATCTTCACAGGTTTCCATGTGGAAGGATCTTATTGATTTGGAAATTAAATAATATAAAAAAAAAATTAAGGTATGATGTTTAAAAAGGAGAGTGATCAAGAGTGTAGGAAAGCAAGGAAAAATGGGTAGTTAGGGGGAAAATGCGTTTAAGTATGAAGTAAGGAAAGGGGGTAAGGGGAATGGTGTAAGGTGAAGTGTGAGTTCGCCAATCTGCTATTTAATGGAGAGAAAAAGTGAGGGGAGAAAATTAATTTAATAAATTAACTAAGCGTTGTGGAGTAAGTGTATGGGAAACAAGAGAAGAAAAAATTGAAAATAAGACGAAGAAAAAATTGAAAATAATACTAATTATGGAAGAGGTAAAAAGTGATAAGGAAAGAGTGGAGGATTATGGCATGGTTCCAAGAGTTGGTCATGATTTCACATAGAAAAAACATCAATTTTCCGCTTAAACTTTAAACTTGGATATCTTGAGCAAACAAACTCATATTTTTTATCCGAAAATGTGTGGCGAAGCTGATACTCAGGGCTACATCATGGAATTATAATATCTCAAAAAAATTCTTCTTTTGAAATCATTTGTTTTATGAATTCAAGAGCGGGAAAATATATATGACCACATTTTGGTCAACAGGTGTTTTGGGATTGGTTGGCATTTTAAGTGGTTAGATCTTTAAATACTTTGCATGATATCTTAGGGACAATGAGGCAAAAATGGCTCTTTCAGTAAAATAAATTGTAATTTGACAATATTTTTCATGACATTATAGCAATCAATGGGAACATGTAAGGTGGCATTACGACTTGCAAGTGCCATGCCTACTGCATATGTTCTAAGTCGGGGTATTGGTTGGTAGATGAGTTGACTAGGACTGATTGTTTTAAATCAATTTTTTATTTTATTTGAATTGACATAATTCATGTACATGCTTTTATTTGGAAAATTGGATGGGATGTACTACTAAATGACCTTGTTGGGACATGAACTGGCTCCATTGTTTTAGTGTGAGTATTCTTTACTCATTGAAGGCATCATGGAAATATTACCATTAAGAGTATTGGATGGGACTCCTTTTTCTTTGCAAGATATATATTTACTTGCTTTGAGATAAATGTATGTACTTGTTTGAGAGAAATGTTTATAATCTTGTTCACAATCCTCATACTAATGTACTTTTGTATTTACTGACATTAGGGAAATTGGGATCTCTCTTTGCATCAATACTGTTTCCAATTTTTGTTGCATCATACTGTGTGATTTTTGAGCTGGTTGGTAAGTGGTTTCAATCAATATGAATAAAATAAAATATATTTGGAAGTTTAGGATTATGGGTTTCTGAGTGTTCCTATTTGTTGTTATTTTTTCTAGTTGTTGTTGGTGTTTCCATCATTCATTCATTAACATGAACTCAATGCAAAACCTGTTCATCTTGGGAGTTTCCTTATTTCTGGTCATGTCTATTCCGTAATAGTTAAATGAGTTTTATAATAATGTTAAAGTGGGCCCTATCCATACAAATGCAGGATGGGTAAGTTAAAAAATAATGTTGAAGTATACGTTTTTTTTATTTTCACGATAGGATTTAATAACTTGGTATGAGTGTTCCTATTTGCTGCTGTTTTTTCCAGTTGATGTTGGTGTTTCCATCATTTATTCACTAACATGAACTCAATGAAAAACCTGTTCATCTTAGGAGTTTCTTGATTCTGCAAATGTCTATTCCATAATAGTTGAATGCGTTTTATGCTACTTCTAAAGTGGGCCCTATCCATACAAATGCAGGATGGTTAAGTTCAAAAAGAAGTTGAACCATGTGTTGTTTTTATTTTCAAGGTAGGATCTAATAACTTGATATGAGGTTCTTGTTCCTACTTTAATTTGTCATCTTTTGGTTGCAGTTTAATGACTTCCAAAACACCACTGACAGTTGCACTAATTATTGTAGTATTTATAGATAACACTATAGAAGTTGAAGAAGCCAAGAGGGACAGAGGGATTTCGTGGTGGGTAAAATTCAGAAAATTCAAAGGGGACAGTCAGAATGAAAAGTTTTCCCATTCAATCTGAGTAAATTTCCAACCTTCCCCACCCCAAAACATGATTTTGAGGATCTGTTGTACGATTGAATAATGCTTTCCAGAAAATTGTCGAGTGAATGTACCATTATGCTATTTCAAACTGGTTCATGAGTTGGGATATTCAATTCCAAGGAGATGGTGACAAACATGCTTCTCCCAATGGTTGCGTCATCAATGAAGAAAATATGAGGTCTTATGAGGCTGCCAACTAGGTCTGTCTTTGACTTGAGATTCCCTCTAAGTTTCAATCTCCAAAACTGTCCTTTTCTTCCTTTTAGGACAACACACAGTCAATATAATTTTATGCTCATACATTTTATGGTTATGTGTTCTTTGAGGTGCCCTTGCAAGTKTTTTCGTAACCCAATGTTAGMACATGCAATATAACTCAAAAAGAGTAACATTCCTCTACTCTTTACAATACAAATAAGTTGATCTACACTCTAAGAATGCATGAAATGGACACGTATTTTTGGTCAACATGACCCTGGATAACCCCCCTAGGGGAAAACCAGTTTGGAATGGAAGTATATATAAGTGGTGTCTAAAATAAAATATGATAGAACTTGTATACAAAGAAAGCTCCTCTCGAGAATTTCCAAAGGAACCAAGAAGAAATGCACCCAAGATTAGTGCACCTCTTCTCCTTGTTTCCAAACTCACTCAACCGATGCACCCTTGACCTTTGTTTCTCTGAAGAAGAATCCCTTGTACCACAATGTGATATTGCATGCTACCTCTCCACTGAAACAAACCAATATGAAATCCCTCAAGTCTAGCTCATACCTGCTAGGTGTGCGCCCTCCTCCTATAGTGCACCCTCCTCCAAGCAATATTGATCACCAAAAAATAATAGGGGTACAAGCTCCCATATCTCCTCCATGAATAGAATCACCCAAGATGCCCTCTTCCAATGCTTCCAACCTCATTGTAACACCCTGTTTCCCCCAAATTTGTAATTAATCCTAATATAGGAATTACCATGCTAAAGCATGATGAAAATGTGAATGTATGATGTGAATGGACCTTATGAAGAAAGTTGATGAATGTAAATAACATTATTAATTTATACTGCAAAAATATTGAGAGGGGATGTGCTGAAAGGAGACCACGATGGCGGTGGAAGGCACCTGGGAAGGTGGCGTTAACTTCCACCGAGGATTAATACCGTATTTGGACTCCACTAGCCCGGAGAACCAAAAGCGGCTTGTTGGCCCTGAATTAAATGTCTCGCGGGCTAGTAGGTAGATGGTTTAATGAGGGATGGGAGGTGAACCGCCCATCCGTAGAGCCATCAAGCCTAACCAGCGCGAGGGTAATCGCGCCACACGCAACCTCACAAGAGGATAAGGCGTGGGGTAGAAGCGATTGGGGGAGGGCAGACGCAAGGGGAGAACTCTGGCGATATGTAGAGTGAGTGATAGCAGAGAGGAAGGATTGAAACCTTCGCTCCTGGTCACTATCAAACAGAGACACAGTCTCACAGCATCGTGGTCTCAGCTCAGGGGTGGCTAGTGGTAAATCCGTTGGGAGTCGCTAAGCCTACGACTGGGTGGAAACGAGCACCCCTCTCAGCAATTGTTGGACCCCTGGTGTTACTTCTGATAAGTGTTTTTCCTCTGGCATCTTGAAATATATATATATATATATATATATATGTTTATTCTGATGATTATGCCCATACGCTGTGAAACTGTGAATGATTTCATTGTAAGAATGTTTGTAGGATGTTTTGATCAATACTAATAGATGCATGTTTATAATGAAAAGACTACATCTGGCTTATGTTTTCATAAATCACTATTTATATGCTTACCGACCTAGCTCAGGCCGCGTGTCTGATTCGTGGGAGAAAGGTACCCTTATATACCTCAGGTAGTACCCTGAGTGAATCTCCCCATAGAGATACCCTCCTTGAAAATCCCATCAAGAACTGGGAAAGAGAATGTGAAGGCGCAAGGCTTTAGTAACCCTGCACGAAGAGGAATGACCATCTTGAAAAACCCGAGATGGCAGCATGAGGATGAAGTATCGAATCGACAGACGAAATCTCATCGGGAGATCTGTGGTCACTCATGACCGTCAGATCAGAAGGAGAAGATGGAGTGCTAAGTGCCCTAACCATAAATAGGTGTTGATCGACGGACAAGATTCTGTCGGGAAATCGACGGTCACACCTGACCAATTAGATCGATGGGAGAAAGTAGGGTGTTAAAATCTTTCCCATTTGGTTTCTCTATGTCTTTGTGGGTAGCGAATAAATTGGGATCGTAGATCCCCAGGGTCCATGGAAATATCTGGACCGTCGATTTTTCTACGTCCAAGGAGTCGTGGAAGAATGCATGGGTAGGAACCGATCTGAGCCGTCAAATCTCGGTTGAAAAACCCGACAGTCATTGGATCTGTCAGGAGTTACCCAAGGGTTAAGACCCCAATGTATAGGGGCGAAAAACCCTAGAATATATATAAGCCATCTGATTGAGGGAGGCCATGTGTCGTAAGATCTCCCATTTCGGGAAATCGAAAATCATGGAATAGGGATTTTCCTTGACAAGAGTTTGGGATTTTCCATGGTGAAAACCCCGAGATAGATCTGAGCCGTACGATTGACAGAGGCCACGCATCGTGAGATCTCCCTTTTTTGGAAATTAGGAATCACGAGATCGGGAGTCCTGGCGACAAGATATCGAGACTTTCCATTGTGGAAACCCTGGGATAGATCTAGACCGTCCGAATAACGGAGGCCACGTGTCAAAAGATTACCCGTATCGGAAATCAAGAATCAGGGATTCGGGAGTTCCGTTGACAAGAGATCAGACTCTCGCCTTGATAAATCCCGACCTATGATATGGAGATGTTAGCATGTGGAGGAATCTCGATGAATGGATGAGATTCCTTTGGGGGATCTCAGGGTCTGTAATGATTGTCAGATGTGGAGAAGAGACGTCAACTTTAAGCCAGTGGGTGAATGTGCCTTAGGGTAAGTGGCGAGCAAATCTGGACGACCAAGGTCCACCCGCCCAGATCTATGGCTGAGGATTCATTCTGGAGCCCCCTTTCCATTCTTCCTTTAATG
>SNQJ01S0005791.1:0-15326 GCA_010110895.2 Picea sitchensis
CTCGGGAGGAGCAATAGCTACCGTCGGATTAAGCCGAAGATATCTGGATTGTTGAAGGATTTCGCGTCTAGGGAGCAGTGGAGGAGCACAAGTGCTGAAGAGATTCTGAGTCGTTGGATCTTGCTCAAAATAGCCGACAACCGTCAGATCTATCGAGAGGAGCTCGAGGTTTAAACCCTTGTAAGCAGAACGAAAGTCCCGAAGGAGTATCGTATCGATAATTTGGTGTTCAGGAGTTCGAGAGTCCGGGCACTCAGCCTCAGAAATCGCGAAATGGTGAATTATATTTGAGCCATCCATATGCGGGAGGATGCGTGTCGTGAAATCATCCATCTCGGAGATTCGAGCACTGGGACTCACAGAGGTGAGCATCTTGACTTCGCGAGTAGTGAAGTCCCGAGGAAATTCGAGCCATTCATTTGAGAGCGGACACATGTTGCGAGATCATCCATATCGGGGATTCGAACATCGAAAGCCAGAGAAGGAAGTCTTTCAACTTCACGAGTAGCGAAGTCGATAAAGGATCGGGACCACCCATCTGAGGAGGACAGTTGGCAGAGATCAAAGGATCTTGCGAACTCGGAGGTTCACAAGGTGAGAGCCCAAAGGTTGGGTGCTCCAAGTCGCGAGTAGCAAGAACGTGAGAAGAAAAGTCAATATCGCTTCTCGAGGGTTCGTGAAGGGAAGATGCCAAGGTTGTACACTGAAACTCGTGAAGTGATGAGTAGCAAGAGGAGCTATAACTTAGCTTAGCCAGCGGTCATGCGAGGAAGGCGCTGACAGAGGAAGAGCTATACCTATATCGATATTTTGGGTATCGCGAGTTTGGAGAAGGAGGAGTCGAATGCTTCGACTCACGAGATCGAAATATTTCGACAAGATATTTTGGGTTAGGCCTGTGGTCATAGTGTTGTGGTCGCTTGGGAAAGGTGGAGCTTGCACCTATTTCCATTCGCACAGGGGATTTTCTCGAAGGACTTGTGGATCGATTTGAAAAAGATTCTAGCAGGGAATCGAAAGAGCCGCTTCGACTCATGAAATAAATTGAATGATCCTTAAGACCGGGAGGTTTAGAAGAGTCTATGTTGAGGCAGAGGTGTCTTCTGTGTCAGAATGCATAAATTTCTTTTCACAACCACAAGAGCATAAACTGGTGAGTATAATTAAGCCATTTCACCTCTTTTATGAAGAATATCCACAACCCAAAGGAACCTTTTTATTTTTCTTAACTAGATAATTCTAGCCCCAAATTTCATTTATTATAGGTCAAGTAAACATACATTACATATTTTCCATCATTCCCCTAAGCATGAGGGATTATACATACAAGCTCAATCTCTTTATTAAACAACAAATAAAGTTTCAGGGCTCCATCGACCCATACTTATAGGGAGTATTACAACTGCTAGTTCACTCATACAATACTATAATATTATTCTACCCTTTTGCACCTAGGTTTCACCATTAAGATTTGTCGATATATTCCTGCCTGCAAGAGTAGTTATTAGTTTGACAAAGGAACATAATTTCCCCTACTGTAATTTAGCTAAGGTTTCCAAGGTGCAATTTCAATATGTTGTCTTCTTCCTCAAGGAACTTGTGCAAATAATAAATATAATTTTAACGCAAAGAAATTCTTTCTAATATGATTTTCTTATACTTGATATATCAGTCTTTATGACTATTCTCTGGCCCATCCATGCCTAGTGTTGTAGCCTTCTCTGATACTACTATGTAAGAAACCTGACCCCCTAAGTAACTTTTAAGGGAATGGGGTGATACATTTTTCTTTCCCTTAACCATTGCGAGACTTATTCTCGAGGGCAGTGTCTCTTGCTCGTCAAGAGATTTATATCGACTTTAAGTATGCCTAGATCCAATCTTGGAGTCAAAAGTTAGGGACTTCCAAATTTCTTGTCCATCATTGGTCAAGTGACACCTCACTCCCATGTGGCATACACAAGGATTCCTATCCCATGTTTCATCTAACGTGGCACATTTGTGTCTCCAATGTGGTGCTTTCAGAGACCCAAACAAAGGTTGTGGCTCTGACATGGGTTGCAAATATCCTATCCAAAAGTTATGATGACGATCCATTAATTGGGCCTATCCTAGATCCAATTATCCTCACACCGATCATCCAACGACTTGAACTGAGTTGGTGATTTTAAATTACACAACATTTAACACCCACTCTTTCATTCTCTTGTGCCCCGATGATGACACATCTAGATATGATGGTCTAGATCTCATCTTTCCATCAATCAATGAATGATTAAGATCTATCAAAAACCAGGCCTATGGTCCTAGGGAAAATAATTTGACAGATATAATTGTGTTTGTGATCCTAACCTATGCCACAATTGATTACTCATATTATTCTCACCTCTAAATCTAACGGCGGGACCCACGAAAAATCAACGGTTTAGACCGTGTCTTCAACCCACTCCGACCAAAGGTCCAAATCACTCCTCCTTTTTTCATCATCAAAATTTCTTAAAAATTCATAATAGGTCCCTTTGAACCCCAATGAGATTTCACCTGAATCAAGGGTCCAAATTCACTGGCCCATAGATCCAACATCCCAAAATAAAACAAGGCCCGAAAGATCTCCTTGTCTAATAGGACCCTCCTTGATTCATCGACCAATTACATACTGACATTTTTCACTACTCAACCACAATGGATGCCAAGATGACACCCTCACATCATAATTAAATCTACCTCTCTCAGATGAATATCAATGAAATTAACAGTGGATATCTCTCTCGCCCAACAATAAATCAACAACTCTCAGCATGTCACCGATGCATATATCATCGTCGACAATTTTGGTCAACACATGACCTTGCTATCCTTTCAAACTTTGATGAACAATATAGATCTTCTMTCGGAGCTCCTCCAATCCCGATGGATCAATGATCATGATTTCATCTCAGAGATCCTTTGATATTGATAGGTCAATGCTTCAKATCTCCTCTTGAAGCTCCTCCATCGGAGTATATCTCTTTAACTCACTCTGAATAACACCTTGTGATGAATGGTCAGGATCTCTTCATTAGAGATCTAATGGAAAGGATTAATACCTTTGTCCTCAAGTATGAAACCAATGAGTCTCTTACTTATCCTATCCTATGCATTTCAAATTAACACGTGTTCACCTATGTACATGTTGTTTTCCACTTGTCCTAACTTGTGTCCCTGCAACCTGGCATGACATGTGGCACTTATAAACCAATACAAGGTCCTGCCTAAAAACTCAATTTTTCTTGACACGTGGAACAATTCCCACATCAGACATGGACCAATTTGTATATGCCACATGGACCTATTTCCGTTGACCATCATTGTCAGGCGTACGATCCTCCTATGTTCGCAAGCTTATAGTTCAAACCAACGACTAGGATTTGATCTTCCTTTCATTGGTCTATGGTCCTGATCAACCCTCAAAGTTCCTCCTTTGGAATGCATCTCCTCAGGTCCACAAATGACTCTGAATGATGTCCTCTTAAGAATATCTAGGATCATTTTATCTTGATAGATTGACGGTTGAGATTTTCTCTAGCCTAAGTCACTCCTCGACGTCGATCAACAACTTGATATTTTTCGTTGTGCCAAATCAACAATTATGATCTGTCCAAGGAACTACAAAGATTTATCACTTTCCAAGGATACTTTTGAGCCTTTAACACATATCAATGGCTCTAATTGAATCTACCCTTTATCTTATCAAGGGTCCACATCTCACCTCAGAGTCTCACCATCAGAGTTTTCCTCCATATTTTACCCTGAATGGCATCCTACGATGGACGATTAGGATCTATTATCTCACCAGATCAATGAATGATATTTAATCCTTATCCTACACCGGAAAAGGGTCTAAATATAACAGTCACACCAAATCGACAACCACGATCCTTTGAGGAAGAATAAGAGTTTTTCTCTGGCTTAACAGTTCATGGGACTTAATCAATTTTCATGAGGGTTTCAATAATTCTCGCCTTGGTCCAAGGCATTCCTTTTCCTACCCAGGGTACCTATGCTTCATGTTATCCCACAAGTTTTCCTTCTGGCATGGATTCAAACACTACGACACACTAGTGCAATCTATTGTCTCACTTGATCGATGGATGAGATTCAATCCTGCTCCTACATCAGCCAAGGGTCTAAATCTAACCGTCACACCAAATTGACAACCAAGATCCTATGAGGAAGAATAATATTTATTCTCTGGCTTAATAGTTCACGACACTTAATCAATTTTCAGGTGGGTTTCAATAATTCTTACCCTGGTCCAAGGAATTCCTTTTCCTATCCAGGGTACCTTTGCTTCATCTTATCCCACAAGTTTCCCTTTTGGTAGGGACTCAAACACTATGACACACTGGTGTATCTCTCTCTCTCTCTCTCTCTCTCTCTCTCTCTCTCTCTCTCTCTCTCTCTCTATATATATATATATATATATATATAGCCACAATGATGCTTACAATAATATAGGATTTCAACCCTCCAACATGCATAACCATTCATGAGTGCAGCCAAAGGGTACAACCAACCATACATTTTCCCTTTTTATTTCAAGTTCAAGGAATTGTCAAGTGATAAACATTCACACTATTAACCAGGCATACAAATACACAGTACACTTACTCTCATCTATCCATATAATTAATTATATTACACAAAGTATATGAGATACTTATATTTTCACAAGATGTAGCCATCCAACTGATTGTGGGTGTTCTCCT
Organism: Picea sitchensis; assembly: GCA_010110895.2. Taxonomy (NCBI): domain Eukaryota; kingdom Viridiplantae; phylum Streptophyta; class Pinopsida; order Pinales; family Pinaceae; genus Picea; species Picea sitchensis. Next base: position 4,749 of record SNQJ01S0005791.1, read on the forward strand.
TTCCACCCAATCATAGGGTTTGCATGCTCGGTCATGTTGGCTATAGGCCACCCCCATTCCAAGCCATGATACCACTAGTGAACTCTCTATGCTCACCTCTCCTAGCTCATGCCTCTTCAAGTTTTATTAGATGTCTTCCCAGCATCAACCTCGTGACCTCTAAACTCAGGATGGGTTCTTGGGTTCTCATTCCAGTCTTGCGACAAATTTATTTCTCTCTGAGACTCCCTGAAATTTCCTCAATTTCTCCTTTTGTATTGATTCTCAATTTCTCCCCTCATGCCCCTTTGTACCTTCTTCTCTTACATGCCCCACACAATAATTTTCTTGACCTATCCTCTTCCTTATGTTAGAAAACTCACGGGTCCATATGGAATGCATAATTGGTAATCTATTGTACCTTTGGCTCATAGCCTCTGTTGTCCTAGCTAGATTTTCCATATTTTCATTCATTGAGGGTGGTTGGTTTCTCAACCAACAATCCTCCCTCATTAACTAATTTTCCTTGAAATCGAGACTAAGGGGAAAAACGTGTTATTTCCAATTCAATTATTCCAACAAAGGGGAATTGAGTCATATTATCATAATGAACCCCTCTCCTGGTTTCCCATTCTTTCCCTTGGTAGTGTCATGGGCATTACTTTAAGGCTTCACCCCCACAATCAGTTGTTGTCAGTTACAATTATACAATAACATAGTTACAATGTTTGCATTCCATTGCATGTCAATCATAATTATGATTAATTAGATACTTGGAGGGGGGGGGGCAGGGGGACATGGGTCTTATAATTGACATTATTCCATATTTTATTTTATTGTTTTTGTAGTATATTTTGCAGCTGCATGGAATCCATTAGATTTGTGTGCTTAGGAGTATCCTTCATTTGTTATTACAACCCTTAGATATCATTGTATTGCTGATATTTTGGGAGTTTCCATCGATAATAATATGCCATGGTTATTTTCTCTATTTTCTGTGTAATGGATGCATGCAATATGTTTGAAATTATTCCTATTTGAGAAAAATATTTGTAAGCACCATTAATATAAGTGTTTGGTACATTCACACAAGTAGAAATAACAATTTCTGGATAGAAAACATAATATTCCCACCTAGACTAGTTGGGGACATTGCACAACCCTCCCAACCCACTAGTGGATAACTTGAAAATCACCACCTCACAACATGAAATCAATGCATTAGTCATAATATCAACATCTCAAAGAAATAATCCACATGCTAACTCTTGCATGTCACCATGAGAATACAACATCATTATCACATGCTTATGCAAGTACATCATGTCATCACATGAGATATTACAATATGAATTATAACCTCAATATATAACATTGCATCAACATAAGAGATGGAACTACATGTTATCATAACATCATAACATAACATCATGAAAATTATAATCATCTCAACAAACTTCACATGCACTGTAAATGTCAAGAGAATTCTTATCATGATTCATCAACAAATCAAATTTACTAACCTACATAAATACATAGTGAATACTATCTCTTTATATCTAAAGCATGAATTATCAAAACATCTATCTATCCCATGGATATATTGGTTTAATTTTATTAACCTAGGTTGGGCCATCAATACTATGAGTGTTAGGTTCTCATCAAGATACCGATTGTTTTTCGACAATCATTTCCTCTTCTTTCAACAAGAGGGTTGGCAATTTAGAGGATAAGTATAATCACCCTATCAATTTGCTAAAGTTTTATAGGACTTCCTTTGTTTAATACATTACTAACCTTCAAGTAAGTCCTAATCAACTAAATCCACCACAATCAAGTAAAGTATTCTTACTGAGTAATGGAATTCCACGAAACGTTGTTAATGGGATTAATGGTATGACTTAAATCATCAAGTCCAAATGCCATATAATTTTTTTCCAATGGCCTGCTAAATTAAAAATTAATGCTAAAAAATGCCTCTAAATCCTCTTTTAATGATTTTCAATTTGGTGAGCATCTTCCAAAAGATTGCAAAGTCAAAAATCAAGGCATATGTCAAATTTCAAAGTACTAAACACAATAAAATGTTGCTCAAATTTATTGGTCATAATCTTTATCTACAAGGTGATCAAGCTTAATGGCTACATACATTAACAATCATCCCAAGTTGAAATAGGTCTAATATAATCCACAAATTAGAGTAAGGTGCACCTAGTATGCCAAACCAAGTGTTGGTATATCACCTCCTTGAAACTGACTACATCATATCTTACAAATCCATCTCTATACATAATATAAGTGTCTAGAAGTACAATTGTTATTTTCGACACATAGACTTATCCTACTCACAAGAATTATCAAACTTTATGGATGGAAGTTTCCTACATAATCCCAAAGTACTTTAAATGTTTCTTTCACTTAGAATATAGAATAGACCATCATGAGTGGAAGATAGAATTATTTCATCATTTAAAACATCTTTCCAGCAACCAAATATGGGCAAAGTAGAAAAATAATATGTTGTTGTTTTGGATACCAAACTGAGTGTAGCATATTTGTTTACCAATTCACAAAGTAAATATTAAGGAATGCTCAAGATTTAAAAATAAATACATTCACTTACAGAAAATTGTGAGTTCTACATAGACATTTTTATTGTGAGTTCTACATAGACATTTGTAGAATCCATATTCAAGTGTGAACCATCCATCCAAATTTATCAATTCAAGTTTACGAGTTAAAGGGATGGATTATGTGTATTCCAATGTCAAATTGTAGTGATGTCTAAAATATATTTTCAGAAAATGGTATCATCAACATATCGACATGAGCAAATTCTAATGATAATTATCATTGTGAGGTGTATTTGTTACATGAACCATATCTATTATCATTCCCAAAACTATCATCTAAAAAAGAATCAATTTAACACCTATGATATAATCATGAAATCTAGATCATATTTTCTTTATCATAGGAATGGAACATTGATTAAATCCCTCATAAAAATGATCTAGTTTGAGTTATTAGCACATTCCAATGGGAAGTTTAGTCATAGATCTAACTCTGTAGAAAAGAAAGAAATGTAAAGTGATGAAACCATTGTACTGTATCGTTGGTGTATCCAATTAATTCATGCCATATTGACCATACTCCTCATCACAATTTATTATGAAAATATTTTAAAATAAATTCCAACCTATGAATACTAGCATTCAAGAAATGTAACATTTCAAAGAGAAGTGAATTTTTTATGGGTTTTAGACCATCGATTAAGTTTCCAAACATGTGCCAGATGTACATGTTCAATATTTGTTCATAATTATATCTCAAAAAATTTCATTTAAGTGTAACACTAATTACCATCCCATTCACCAGTTTATGTTTTCATGTGTGCTAAGATTCAAATTATAAGGTGAGCATAAAACCACATAATATGAAAATCACTTGAGTTTTTTATAGTCCCTTAAAGTTATGAAAGGAAGAAACATTCACCAACAATTTAATTTTCCAAGAATACAAAATAGCTATTGTATATCTAGCCAATAATCTACCGACAGTGAGAAAACATGGTAGAATTAGGATTGTTTTTGAAGGAGTTCCAGAATTAAAGCATCTATTTATCCCTTAGTAATGAATGGATCATATTTAGAATTCAACGACATCTATTTATCCCTTATTAATGAATGGATCATATTTAGAATTCAACATTGTCAATTGAAGTGTTTGAAGCTTAAGTGTATATTCTAAGAAAAAAATGGTTGCCAATGCTTCAAAAAATTACTTAATGTTATGAACTGATGCCTCGAAAATGATACAAAATCATTGAGTAGTAGTCCACTTCGAGGGGGAAACCTCCGTTTACAATATATTGAATGTACAAGATGAGATATGGTGATCCTAAGACTAGGTATCGTAGGTATATATATAGGAGAAAAATGGTACAATTATAACGTGTACAATGAAGGGGTTCTATTCTAAATACAAATATAACACAAGAAATGTAATAATTCAATAAGGGGCTTAATAAGGGGTTTTATACATAACATGGGGCTTTTTCTAGGGCTTAACATGCCCCTCTCCTTCAAACAAGTGTTTTCCTCAACACTTGACTAACCACAGGTGCTTCTACAAGAAGAAATCATCTTCCCATGTCACCGCTTCTACTGGTAGGTTCTTCCATTTGACGAGGTACTCTATAATTTCTTAATTTCTCATCTACTTAATCCTTGTTTTAAGTATTGTTTATGGTTCTAGTATGATTTTCCCTTCTTCATTAATCTCTGGTAAAATAGTTTGGACTGGGATCTTGTTTCTAATGGCCTTCTTTAAGAAACAAACATGGAATACTAGATGTACACGTGATGATAGAGGCAACTCCAATTTGTAAGACATACTTCCAATCCTTTGCAAAACCTTATACGGGGGATTATATTTGGGTGCTAATTTATTGTCTTTTTTTTGTTGGTTAGGGGACATATGTTTGTATCGATGTAGCCTCAGAAATAACTAATTCCCAACTTCAAATTCCCTTTCACTATGATGTTGATATGCTTATTGTTTCATCCTATTTTGTGCCATAACCAAGTTGTCCTTAAATAGTTTGAGAACCTATTTTTGGTTCCCTATGTGTTCCTCCATTGCTTGAACCTTTTTATTCCCTCTCAAGGGTGATGTAATGGATGGATGATGATATCCATAAAGTACCAGAAATGGGAACATTTTTTATTAAGTATGGAAGGATGTGTTGTACCACCATTCCGCCAAGGGAAACTACTTGATCCATTGTGTTTGTTTATCATATGAAAAGCACCTAAGATATTATTCTATACATTTATTCACAATAGTAGTTTTCCCATTAGATTGAGGATGGTAAGATGAGTTGTAAGTCAATTGAGTACCCAAACAAGAAAACAATTTAGTCCAAAAATTTCCAATGAAAATTGGATCTCTATCACTTACAATAATCTTGGGGAATCCATTTATATTTTGAACGATTTCCATGAATGTTGCGGCTAATGTAATTTATTTAAAAGTATGATAAAGAGAGAAAAAAATGGACTTACTTTGTCAGCCGATCCACTACCACCATGGTGACAGTGTTTCCTTCGTATTTGGATAAACCTGTAATAAAATCCATTGACACTTCTTCCCAATGTTGAATTGGTATAGCTAATGGTTGTAGTAGACCTAGCATCTTGATTGTATCTCCCTTATTCTATTGGAAAACCAAACATTCATACACAAAATTTTGAACATCAGTTTTAAGACCTTCCCAGAAAAAATCCTTCTTGATCTTGTGGTACATTTTCAAGAATCATAAATTTCCTCCTATAAGAGAAATGTGAAATTCTAGAATGACCTTCTATTTTAGTTGGGAATTCTTAAATAAATATAGGATATCATGATACCATAGTGAATCATTATTCCATACAAAAATATATAATTATTTGAGGTCCTCTTGTAGTTTTTGAATGATATTTCATACCTCTTGAACTTTCTTCCATTATATCCTTGCTTCTTCCACCCAATTAGAGTGCATAATAGAAATAACACATAGTGAAACTTCTATTTCTTCTTCTTTTCTTGAAAGGTCATCTTCCACAACATTATTTTTTCCTCTTTTGTAGATAATTTTTTAGTCATAAAATAGCATATTTGTAACCCATTTTTGTTTCTCTTCTAAATATAGTTGTTTCTCCAATAAGTACTTCAAACTATCATGATATGTTTTTACTTTGAAGTGTCTTCGTATTAGGTAAGGGTGCCATTTCTGAACTTCATGTAGTATGGAAAACATTTATTTTTCATAAATGGGTTTGAGTAAATTGTTTCCTTTAAGTTGGTCTCTTTCAAAGGAAAGGGGGATTCTTTCTTGCATTAACAATGCACCAATTCCATGGCTCAAGGCATCACTCTCCATAATAAAGGTTTTTGTAATTTCATTTGTGGCTAGGAAGGGAGTTGTACACATAGCCTCCTTAAGTTTTTCAAAATCATGGGTTGTTTCTTCAATCCAAGCAAATTCTTCCTTCTTTAATAATTTTGTTAGAGGTGCTACTATTTGACCATAGTTCTTGACAACATGTGGTCATATCCAGTCAATCCTAAGAATACTCTAAGTTTCTTCAAGGTTTTGGGAATTGACCATTCCCTCATTGCTTTAATTTTGTTATGGTCCCCTTTTACACCTTCATGAGATATAATATGACCCAAATATTCCACTTCTTGAACCACAAAGGAACACTTGGAAGTCTTTTCATAAAGTTGATGTTCTTCCAATAGTTGTAATATTCTATCAACATGGTATACATGCTCTTCCCAAGATTTGTTGTAGATTAGTATGTCATCAAAAAATACTAACACAAATTTTCTAAGGAAAGTATTGAAAATAGAATTCATCAAGATTTGAAATTTTGAAGGTGCATTAGTAAGTCCAAATGGCATGAACAAAAAATCACAATGACCTTCATGTGTTATAAAAGTTGTTTTGGGATGTATTTGTGCCTCATTTTGATTTGATGATATCCCCAAAAAATATCTAACTTAGCAAAAAAAATTCTACGTTAAATTCATCAATGATAGGAATAGGAAACTTATCTTTGATGGTCATTTTGTTGAGTTGCATATAATATAGACACATACGTCATGAACCATCCTTTTTTTTAACCATCACCACTAGTGAGGAGAAAGAACTTTTTCTAGGTTGAATGATGTCGATGTCTAACATTTCTTGGATCATATTCTCAATCTCAATCTTTTGTGCATATGGATACATGTAATTCCTAATGTTAGGTGGTACACTTCCTGGTTACAATTGAATAGCATGGTCATGATCTTGAGTAAGTGGAAAACCCACAGGCATTTCACCAAATACCTTGGAATGTTGATAACTATTTGGATATATAATGGAGTATAAGATATAGATGTTTGAAACTCGAGTGAGCATAATTGTGAAATTACACCATGGTGTCCCTTTTTGAGTAATTTTTTCATGCTATTAGAGATTATCACCATAAAGGGATTCCCTTGGATACCTCTAAGCTCAATTTCCTTTCCATCTGAGTAAAATATCATGAAAAGATATTGAAAATTAAGGGCCATGGTTCCCAATGATTGTAACCATTGGACCCCTAATACAACATCAACACCACCCATTTGGATGGACCCGTGTTGATATTAATACTATGGAACTTCCCAAAACAATTTATGGTACCTCCATCTGCAGTCATTACTTAAAAATATGGTGTTGGATATACAAATCAATCGATACCTTTTTCTAATTTGTAATTGATGAAATTATGGGTAATACCAGAATCAATCAATGTTTTTACCTTTTCTATTTTTTATGTATCCTTGTATCTTGAGGGTTTTTGGAGTAATAATTTCAACCAATGCATGAAAATATATAGTTGGAGTAGTATCTTCTAGATCTAACATTTTTTATGGTTCCAATTATTTATCTTATTCCTTTTCATAGTCAATGTATAATAATTTATTGATCTCACTTCATTTATTCCCTTTACTGTACATGTTGTCACAATTGAAACATAGTCCCTTTTATCTTCTTTCATCCATTTATTGAGGTGTACACTTTGTTAGTTTAAGAGAGTTAACATGGTGCTCTCTATAGTTACCAGTGGCCACCCTTCTAGTAGCCATATTTTTGTTTTCCACTTTCCTTTCCATACTGAAAGATCACTGTAGGGATTTAGGTTCAAATAGATGCATCTCATGTTGAATGTTGTCCTTTAAAGTGCCCATAAATATATCTAACAAATTATCCTAAGGAAAGTTCTTTACCCTGAGATTGAGCTTTTGGAATAATTGAATGTGCTATGTAATTGGACCCTTTTTTAGAATATTTATCAATTGACTAACTAATGTATTTCTCTTAATATCACTGTAATGTGATATCAATTTATCCATAAAAATGGACCAAGAGATAACAAAATTATCTTTTCTTTCACAAAGCCATTGATACCACACAAATTGATCATTTTCTAAATAAAAGGATGCAATAGGTACCTTTTGTAATCTTGGTGTTTGGAGTAGATCAAAGAATTTATCCATAAAGAATATCAATGTTATAGGATATTTTCCATAAAACATCCTTATATTGATATTTGGAATGAAGTAGTTCATTGGTGCCACATTGAAACCTTGATGATGTCAATCTTGAAGCAATGAATGAATCTGAAATTCAGTATTTATGCTCCCCAATTGTGATAAAATACTCCCCAATTGTGATTGAGCCTCAACACCATTTTTCTCTTTATTTTCATGATTTTTTTGGATCTCCATATCTCCTTTAGAGAACTCTCATATAGAGCATGCAATATCATGGAAGACATGAAATTTTGCAATTATAACGTCTTCTTTTCCATATGATTTTCCATCTCTTTCCTATTTTCATCCATATTCTTTTCCATATCTTTATTGTTTTCATCCATCTTATTTTCCAGCTCATCCATATTATTTTCCATATCTTTCCTATTTTCATCCATCTTATTTTCCACCTCATCCATATTCTTTTCCATATTTCCAATTTGGTAAAACAAATTGTTTTTTTCTTCTCGAGTCATGGTTGTTGGAAAATTGGTTTGGACAATTGGTTGTCATTGATGTCAACCCTTGGAGAGTGATCTTAGAGATTGATGTCAACCCTTGGAGAGTGATATTAGAGATTGATGTCAACCCTTGGATAAGTTTGGAATCTCGAAAGATGTGGACGAGATTGTTGGAAAATTGGTTGTCATGTTAGAGGTCTACCATTGATATTGACACATTGTTAAGGTATACACTTGTTATGGTATAGATCGTGGTATAGGTCGATGTACATGGTTGTTGTGCATGGTTGGCACATGGTATGGTACAAGTGTTGTTGATGTGCATGGTTGGCACATTGTATGGTACAAGTGTTGATGTGCATGGTTGATGCATGGTACCTGTTGGTACATGGTATGGTACAATCACATATATTGTGATGGTATGTTGGTGACTTTGGTACATTCTTGGTAGAGGCATGTGTTGGTGATGGTGGACATCTCATTGAGAGATTCCATGTGAGAGGATCTAGGGCCAAGTTGGTCATGGAATCCATGAATTATCAAGGAATAAAGAAATGAAGGTCAGTATACTTGTAGGAAATACTATCATAGATGGATAGTACGCTTCATTCCATTTCTAGTGATATATGGTATGCCAGGTAGTTCCTCACGGTTGAGGAGATATGGGTCTATGAAGTTGGAGGACCCTCAAGAATATTCTAGAAGCCTCTAGAAGGTCATCAAGAAGATTGACCAGTCAAAGTGGTTCCAACAAGAGATCAATTATTTAAATATTAATTGTTGAAAGATTAATTATTGAAAAGATTAATTAGTTATTGAAAAAGATTAATTAATTATTGCAGGGATAATTAATTATTGCATGTCATTAACAAAGTTGCGTGTCGAAGTAAAGTGGAAATAAACACAAATTGATTAATTATTAGAGGGATAATTAAATATTGATTTTGGTTGTCATTGATTTAAACCCTTGAGAAAAATTACATGTCAAAGTAAAGTGGCATTAAATAAAAGATAATTAATTATTGCATGGATAATTAATTATTGAAGGGATAATTAATTGTTACATGTGAGTTGCATTCCATCATGAGTTGCATGTCATTAATAAATTATCTTTATAAAACATAGGAGATTCCATTGAAAATCACTTATGTGTATTCACTTATGAGAATATTGGTTGGAGGCAGAGAAGTCTAGGTGAAGTAAAGAAGGCCGAAAATCCAAGGGAGGATGAAGTTTTTCTAAGGTATGTTATTTACAGGTCATCTTACCATTTTTGCTATAATTTTTTTTATACAATGATTCATATAGAAAACATCTGAGGCTATTGAGAAGACATATCAAGCTACCTATGGTATTGATCAAAATCTGGACCAGGGGTCAAAATTTAGCTCAAAAATCAAAGTTCTTGAAATTGCCTCAAAACAAATAGGAGTGTAGCCCTCATTGTCACGAACCCAACGCAACTCGTTTGGGTTCAAACGAACGTCGGATGAGACAGATATTGCGATCTGTTCGAATCGCCAAACAGGTGAAAAAATTGTGCTGATTGTACAGTCTGTATAGGCTGACGTGGTAGAGGCCATATGATGACATGGAAGTTGGTGATGTGGCATTTAATTATTGATATTTGTGGTCGAATCATGATGTGACACATGGCATTTAATGGACGAATGGTGTGGTGCCACGTGGCACCGTTGTAATTGGTTGGTTGTTTAAAATAATATGGAGTCCACAGGAGTCGAACCCTGGACCTCCCACCATAGGCAAAGCTTCAGCAAAGACCACCAACTAACGTGCTCACCATATGTTTCTTAACACCAAATAGTTTTAAATTTATTTAAGTTACACTATATTTGGATTATGATTAAAATTATGGGTGAGTCAACGAGACTCGACCCCATGTCCTCCATGCATATGCAACGATTTTGCATAGGCTACCCAATTGGTGCGCCATGCAAGTGTTTCTTAACACTAAACCTTTTTCATTATATTTAATTTTATGCTATGGTACGTCTGGCGAGGATACGGG
>SNQJ01S0005791.1:18288-34267 GCA_010110895.2 Picea sitchensis
ATCATCCAAGGAGGCTACAATAAACAAGTTCGAGAAATGGTCTTAAGATATCATCCATAAATCTTAGAAGTGTTGTCATAGTATTGTGTAATATAAATTGCATAATGACTCACTCATGCAATCGATGTGTTTTTTTTAAAGTAATATTCCAAATTATTCTTTGTGTATATTTTCATATTGGTATCCTTACTTCTAATCCAACTTCATGATAACACATTCTTACAATATTTGGTTGATTAGTGCCTTGATTATTTGTAGGGTATATATATATTACAATATATTAGAATATTACAATGTAATAGTAATGCCATATTACAATGTAATATGGCATTACAATGTAATATGGTAATACCATATTTCATGTAAATTTATTTTTTTTAAACCTAAAGTCATCGTCACAATATCGATGCAACTTCATCGCAATTTGCCACAAATTTTCGTCGCATATACAACATGTGCATCGTAAATCTGGTTTTGAGATATTTCACTCATCAATATTACCATGGATTTTCATCGCAAGTTGCGACGGGCTTTCATCGCACATTCAGCAGTTGCGTCGTAAGTTATTGGCTTGGCATAACTTTTCGTCTCAATTGCGACAAAGTTTCATCGTAATTCCCACATTTCTTCGTTGTTATTGCGACGAAATTTCATCATAATTGCGACGATGCATAGGCTCAAACGATATTGAAGGTGGTGACACGTGGAGAGCTAATTTTGTCGATGTTTCCACGCACACCTGGATCGTGGATGTAGCAACGAAATTATTCCAACGAAAAAAAATCTCGGCTTTCATTGAAATTGCAATGGATAAGTGTGGCAATATCAACAAAAAACCATCACAAATTTGGTCATATGTACTAGTGAAAGAAGCCTCTGAAGAGTACAACCAAGAAGGAATTGCAAATGAACAAGATAGAAATGGATTTTTTTTATCATGGAAGGATTATCTGATTCAGTAAAAACCAAAGTGGGATAGTATGGATTACCCAAAAAGATTTGGTACAACCTACAAGATATTTACACAAGGCAAGAAACAAAATAAAATGAAGCAGGTGACAACTCAGATGATGAAGAAGTCAACAAAGGTGAGTATTTTTTCTTTAATTGTGAAGAATTATGACATATTGAAATTAAATTCCATTATTTGAAGATTGGAAGTGATGAGACAGAAAAGTCCAATGAAATAGAAGACAATCTTGAGATTGAAAAGGAAAAGAATCATGAAGCATAATTCATTCGACAAGAAAGAAAACTTGAGGAAGAAATCATCTCCTTGAAGATCCAACTTGAAGAGGAAAAGAGAATGGAAGAAGTCATGAAGAATCAAATGATGAAGAAACAATAATAGGTTGAGAAGCTTGAATAAGAATTTGTCATGTTGAGAGTAAAAGTTATCAAGCTTAGTAAAAACGTTGACGAAGCATCCACATCATTGATAAATAAATTTGAAGAGAAATGTCACAAGTTACCGGAAAGGAAGAATGAAGAAAAGGTTAAGAGTTACGTAGAAGTACTTGAAGGAAGGAATATTGGTCAATAAGACTCCAAGAGGAAGTATACATTTTCAAGAATACCATCTACTTTCAAACAATAAATAAGATTCAACTATGATCGTGATGAGCCATGACATGCATTCAAAATGACTACATCACATAGAGGATTATCTACTTCTAGGTATCAAAGTTTCTTTTATGGTTACTGTTTTTATTTTTCTAACTTTGGACATAAAGTTGTAGATTCTAGAGCATATGGAAGAAATTTTCAAGCAAGTAGTGATTATGTGGATCCTCTCAATATTGAATGTTACAAATGAAACAATTATGGTCACATAGCTCGAAGTTGAAAAAGCAGGATAGATCCATACATGAAATAAAACATTGATAATAGGAATAAGAAGGTTTGGAAAATAAAATAAGAGAAGATGAATGAAGAATAGGTTCCAGAGATCGCAAGATTTGCAATAGTATGAGAAATACTAGAAAAGAAAGCGAAAGAAGAACAAGTCTTGAGGATCTACTTTGTCAGAATCCGCAGCAGTGCAAGATCATACTGTAGAGAAGGTAAAGGTAGAACAAGTCCCATAAATCTCACTCTCAAGATACATATTAGTACGAGATCATGATGAATCCACATGCAGAAGAGAACATGTTAGAATCTAGGAATAAAGTGTGAAAATTCAGGAAGATGATGGATCCACAAATGAAGAAGAAGACTACTCTGCATTAGGGAATATCCATCCATTGTTTTGAGCCATATGACTTGTAGAATCCTAGGTAATATGAATATCCAATAGGGGGAGTCTATGCAACAACTATTACAGTTCATAGATCTATCCTTCAGACGCCATGAAGTGTTTTAGAGTGGTGTTATAGATGTTTTGCATATGAAGATATTTTGCATATGTGATACCGAAATTTGATCTACATGACATCTTGCAGAGAAGTCAAGAAAAGAGAAATAGTCAAAGAAGAGATCAAAATAGTGAATATAGGGAGAGAATCCCCAAGGAAATATCAAACAAGGGGAGCAACCCCAAAGAGAGAGAGTAACCCTTTTTCCCAGGATGTCAAAGGGGGAGAGAGGATATGAACCTTGAACATACACTTTTCCATTGATGTCAAAGGGGGAGAGATAGAAAAATTGATGAGGAGATGTGGTCACAAGGGGAGCATGAGCATGGTGTTTCCATGCCTAAGTGTTTCCATCAATGTTGGTGTTTCCCTCAATGAAAAAGGAGGATATTGTTGGATAGTTGGTTTGGACAGTTGATTGTCATTGATGTCAACCCTTGGAGAAGTCTGGAATCCCTATATATGTGGATGATATTTTTGGACATTTGGTTGTCATGTTAGAGGTATACCATTGATATTGACACATTGTTAAAAGGTATACACATTTTATGGTATAGATCGTGGTAGAGGTTGATGTGCATGGTTGGAACATTGTATGGTATAGGTGTGATATGAATGGTTGATGTATGGTACAAGTTGGTACATGGTATGGTACAGGCACATATCTTGTGATGGTATGTTGATGACTTTGGTATATTCTTGGTAGAGGCATGTGTTGGTGATGGTGGACATCTAGTTGAGAGGTGCCATGTGAGAGGATCCAGTGACAGGTTGGCCATGGAACCTGTAGTTGATAGAGGAATAAAGAAATTAAGGTTATTATAATTGTAGGTAAGACTATAATAGATGGATAGTATGAATAATGCCATTTATAGTGATATATGGTATGCCACGTAGTTCCTCACGGTTGAGGAGATATGGCTCTGTGAAGTTGGAGGACACTCAAGAATATTCTAGAAGCCTCTAGAAGGGCATCAAGAAGCTTGACCAGTCAAAGTGGTTGCAACAAGAGATTAATTATTGAAATATTAATTGTTGAAAGTTTATTTTTTGAAACATTAATTATTGCAAGGATTGATTAATTATCGAAAAAGATTAATTAATTATTGCATGCCATTAACAAATTTGCATGTCGAAGTAAAGTGGCACTACATAGAAGATAATTAATTATTGCAGGGATAATTAATTATTGAGATTGGTTGTCATTGATGCCAACCCTTGAGAAAAGTTTCATGTCAAAGTAAAGTGGCAGTAAATAGAAGAAAATTAATTATTGCAGGGATAATTAATTATTACATGTGAGTTGTATTCCATCATGAGTTGCATGGAAGTTGCATGCAATTAAGAAATTTATCTTTATAACATAGATGAGAGTCCATTGCAAATCAATTATGTCTATTCACTTCTGATAATACAGGTTGAAGGTAGAGAATTCCAGGTGAACTAAAGAAGATAAAAAATCCAAGGGAGGATGAAGTTTTTCTAAGGTATGTTATTTACAGGTCATCTTACCATTTTCACTTTAATTTTTTTTTCTAGAATGATTTAGATAGTGAAAACATAAGTTGTTGAGAAGACANAGGTGAACTAAAGAAGATAAAAAATCCAAGGGAGGATGAAGTTTTTCTAAGGTATGTTATTTACAGGTCATCTTACCATTTTCACTTTAATTTTTTTTTCTAGAATGATTTAGATAGTGAAAACATAAGTTGTTGAGAAGACATATCAAGGTACCTATGGTAGAAATTGAAACTTCTGGGTCGTTTACTTTTGGAGATACACTTTGTGGAATATAGGGATTTTGACTAGTCCTGAAACTAGTTTTAAAGTGGTGTTCCTGGTAAAATAGTCATAAATTCTTCATAGAGAATAAAAATGATGTGAGACCAATTGAAATGGAAATATTAAAGGTTGGAGTTTCTAGTGTGTGATTTTCATAATAAGATATCAAATATTGAGCATGCGGCATGTCATACAAGTTTTCTCTCTAGGATAGGCCATAATTCAACAAGGTATGCCATTTTCTCTATAAATCCTTTTCAGGAATGATTCAAGGAGTGAAACTTGGAGGAATTTTAGAAGACATACCGAAGAAGGTTGGGTACATGTTTTAGACCTTTATTCATTATAGGTACAGATTTTTCTTGTTGAAAGTTGGGGTTTGTGGCTAATCCAAAACTAGTCCCGTGAGACTGAGGTAAAGGTTGATGAAGATGCTATTTTCATGTTGTTGAAGTTGAAGAAGGAATGCAGGTCTGTGATGACATACACCAGGCCAGATACAAGATCAGATTTTGTTTTCATAGGTTGACAGTGATAGGTTGACAATGACAATGATGGTATATTAGTCCGGTGATAGGGACAGTGATAGGTTGATGTGGTAGTGATAGATTGATCTACATTTATATTTTAGGGTGGTTGGACGGGGCAAGGAAAGGGGCTTGTATCTTCCTTCCGGTTGGAGTCGAAAAAATAGAGAGTTGGAGATTCCTTCATGTTCTATCCTGTAAATAGGGGGTTGAAGCCTCCTTCTAGTTGGAGCTCAGAAATTGGGAAGTTGGTGCTTCCTATGAATGTATTTCTTCTGACATATAAGAGAATCATTCTGTGGTTTTCTCCTGCATTAGGTTTCCACGTAAATCATGGTTTATTGTGTATCTGTGATTATTTTACTATGCATTGTTGATATACTAAACATAGATTATAAACTATTGAATGATAATTGATAAAGTTAATGTTTATATTCTTTGATTATTGAATATTTTATATTGTAGTTAAAAGTGGTAAAAGTGCGCATATTGATTCACCCCCCCCGTCTCTCGATATTCCAACAATTGGTATCATAGAAATTTCCTTCAAGAAGAAGTTTAACCACTAGAAGGTATATCATGGAAATCATTGATATGTATAAGATGGAATATATTCATCACAGAGGACATATTCATGCAGGGATATATTCATTACAGAAAATTGCAGATTTGTAGAGTTTGATTTGCAGTTGAGTAGACTAGTGGGAATAGATGTTTCAGTTTTAGATGAAGGTATGTGATGATAAGTTGCAATGGATTCAAAGAAGTCTTCAGAATAATGAAATTATATATGGGTAAGTATTGTGGACAATTGTGTAGCAGAGTCACGATCAGTATGGGTCACATGCGATGGATTCGTAAGACATTATGAAAGATTGGATAGATATATGTCAATGGATGAGAGAATGATTTTAGGATAGATTTTTTCAAAGACTAACTCAAAGATAGTTGGATGTTTTTTATAACAAAATATTTGAATGCTCAAACTTCGAATTCTTTTGTATATGTCAGTGATTTACAAGAGGAAGAACAAATGGATAAAAACTCCAAATAGAAGTAGGTACATGAAGACCTACATTTTATCTACATGAAATCTTGAAAAGAATTCAAGGAGAGAGAAATAGTCAAAGAAGAGATCATAAGAGTAAAGATAGGGAGAGTATCCCCAAGGAAAGCTCAAACAGGGGGAGCAACCCCAGAGAGAGAGTTACCCTTTTTAGTAGGATGTCAAAGGGGGAGAGAATAATAGAGCCATGAGTGTTGGATATGTGTTATATTCTTTGTAGGGGGGAGAAATCCCCATGCGTGGGGGTTCAAGGGTAGTACCCTTAAGAATTTATTTTGCCTCGAGAAAGGTGTTGTATTGTTTCCTCATTTTTTGTGTTGCCTCGATTTTCGTGTCCATTGTTGGTATATTGTTCAACACATGGTTTTTTTTTATGGTTTTCTATTTTCAGTTAAGGAATTAGGGTTGTTGACTAATCCATGTCATTGGGTTAGGGTTTTGGATGTCGTTGGCTCCTATATGTATATTGTATTGTAAACAATGTATCACTATGAATGAATACAAAATATTCTCATTTTTCCCTATTTTGGGTTTCCAGGGGAAAAATCTTTGTGTGATATTTGTATTTGTCATTGTATATTTTATGTTCTTTTACTGAAAATATGTTTGCACTAAATATTGTACAAGGTTAAAATCTACATTTGGTATCATAGATTTGTTGGCTTCAGGCGGACACCTTTTTGGTCAAGGTTTTGGCTCGGGAATGTGATAAGCCTTCTTATAGTGGGAGATATGTGGTATTGATTTTTCAGGTGAAAAGAAAGGGTGAGAAATTCAAAAATGGAGATCGAGAAGTTTAATGGGAAAGTTTTGAGTTGTGTAAGTTCAATATGGAAGATCTATTGGTGGACACAGATCAATGGATCACGGTAGATACAGGTATTGCACCTACATGAACTTCAACATATGATTGGAAAAATTTGGATCAGAAGGTGTAGAGCACAATCTGACTATGTCTCTCAGATTCAATATTAATGAATGTGTCAGAGGAAGCTACAACCAAAGATTTATGGGATAAGTTGGGGAAGTTGCATCAGTCTAAGTCCTTAGTAAATAAACTATTCCTGAGAAAGAAGTTGTATAATCTGAGGATGAGAGATGGAGACTCAGTGGCAGAGCATTTGAATGGCTTCAATACTATGGTAAGTCAGTTAGTATCCGTTGAGATTAAAATTTCAGATGAAGATAAGTGTATCCATTTACTGTGTTCTTTACCAGAATTGTGGGATAGTTTGGTTGTGGCCATAGGTAGTAATACCACTGCCTTGAAGTTTGATGAAGTGGTCTCATCCTTGTTGTCAGAGGAGATGAGATGGAAGAATATGGAAGGAGAGAGAACAGACACATTATTTGCAAGAGGACGTTCCGAGGAAAGAAATAGATCTAAGTTCTAAAGTGGGAGATCTAAGTCTAAGGGTAGATATAAATCTCCCTAAAAGTTTGTAAAAGTATGTTGGAGATGTGGAAAAGAAGGGCACTACAAGAAGCAGTGTAGATCCAAAGTTGAGAAAAAGAAGGGATCTGAAGAATCTCTTTCTACAGAAGAAAATACCTCCAAGGAAGAAAGAGGGGAAGTGTGCTTGGATTCTTCAAGCACACATGCATATCATGAGGCATGGTTGGTTGACTCAGGTGAATCCTTTCATAGGATTCCCCAAAGGGAGTGGTTCTGTGAATATGAAAGGTATGATGGAGGTAATGTTTTCCTAGGTGATGACTCAAAAACTAGAATCATAGGTCGAGGAAAATTCAAGTTGAGTCTCATAGATGGAATGATTAGAACACTACCTGGTGTTCTACACATCCCAGGATTGGCCAGAAATTTGATTTTTGTAAGAAAAATTGATGATGCAGGGGTAAAAACAATATTTGAAAAGGAAACTTGCAGGATGGTTCGAGGAGCAATGGTTTCATTGAAGGGAGTTCGGTTTGGAACTCTGTATAAGATACAAAGAATAAATATTAGTGATGGGTGTAATATTTCCATTATTCCTGATATTGGATTTGAAGAAGAAAGAACTCCTATAGTCTCTGGAGAAAAGGTTATGCTATGGAATCAAAGACTGGGGAATATCAGAGATAAGGGTCTTCGACTACTACATGGTAAAGGTATGGTTTAAGGTTTGATGAAATTCTCTCTGGATTTTGATTTTTATGAACATTGTGTATATGGGAAGCAGAATTGGGTACGATTCCCCTCTGGTGCAACGAGGACAGAAGGAATTTTATATGTAGTTCACAATGATGTTTTTGGACCTATTTCGATCCCATCATTGGGAAAATATGTGTACTATGTCTCATTTATAGATGACTTAGATATATTTCCTCAGGAAGAGATATGAATTCTTTGAAAAGTTTAAAGATTTTAAGGCTCTTGTTGAGAATCAAACAAAGAAAATAATTAAGGTGTTGAGGATAGATAATGGAGAGTTATGTGGGAATGAATTTGAAGAATTATGTAAGAAGTGTGGTATATCAAGGTAGAAGACTACTCCATATACACCTTAGCAGAATGGAGTTGCAAAAAGGATGAATAGGACGCTGATGGAAAAATCAAGGTGCATGCTCAATGGTGTCAGGTTAGGGAAACAATTCTGGGTAGAGGCAGTGGGTATTGCATGTTACCTAGTCAAAAAATCACCCTCATCAGCGCTGGATGAAAAGACTCCAAAAGAGGTATGGACTGGTAAGAAAAATTCTCTCACACATCTCAAGGTATTTGTCTATGATGCATATGTTCATGTTCCAAAGGAAAACACGAGTAAGCTATACAAGAAGGCTGAAAAGTGTATCTTCATTGGATATAAATATGGTCTCAAAGGTTATGAGATTTGGAACCCATAAACTAATGAGGTAGTGTATATCTGATATGTGGTATTTAGAGAAATGAAGGATTTTGTTAAACAGGAAGTCCTTCCAAGTAAGGAAAAATTAGAGAAAATAGAGTTTGATTTCAAGGATGATGAATAAGACTCTACAAAAGAACAAGGATTAGAAGAAGAAGATCCTCATACTCTAGTATTGAGGAGATCAGTTCAAGAAAGAAGGCTATCGGAAAGGTATACTCCATCAGATTTTCGTTCAAATTTTGCTTTGTCTATTAGTGATGATGATCCTAGAAATGTCAGGGAGGCAGTGGATTCAGAGGATGGAAATATCTGGATAAGAATGAGGCTTAGGATCTAGTGGATTTGTCTACTAGAAGAAATCCCATTAGAAGAAAATGGGTATTTAAAAATAATCTGAATGTGGAAGGAAAAGTGGATAAATACAAAGTTCGGTTAGTAGCAAAGGGTTATTCCAAGGTTGAGGGAATTGATTTTGGTGAGATTGTTTCTCCTATTTCCAAGTTAACTTCTATAATATTTTTGTTATCTGTTGTTGGTTGTTGCTGCAATTGATTTTGAAGTAGAATGGATGGATGTGAAGACATCATTCCTACATGGGGATTTGGAAGAAGAAATCTATATGAAGCAAACAGAACGATTTGTTGTGAAGGGAGAGAAGGAGATGGTATGCAAGCTGAAAAAGTCCTTGTATGGTTTAAAACAATCACCAAGCATGTGGTATCAAAAATTTGATACTTATATGTTGGGACTTGGTTACACAAGAATCAAAGAGGATCATTGTGTGCATTTTAAAGTAATTGGTGATCATTTTATTTATTTGGTCTTGTATGTGGATGCCATGTTGTTGATAGGAAACAACAAGGAGATTATCCAGGATGTGAAAACTCAGTTGTCCTCTAAATTTGACATGAAGGATCTTGGTACTTCAAATTTCATTTTGGGCATGGAAATTAAAAGAGATCAGAAAAAGAGGAAACTCTGGTTAAATCATAGAAAATATGTCGAGACAATATTGTAGAGATTTAATATGCAAGAATGTAAACCACTCAAGGTTCCTATTCCTATTGGTGTAAAGTTATATGTGGATCAATGTCCCAAGACACAGCAAGAGGAGGAGGACATGTCTCATGTTCCATATGTTAGTGAGACTAGAAGTTTGATGTATGAAATGGTATGTACTAGACCGGACATTGCACATGCAGTGGGAGTTTTGAGGAGGTATATGTCAAAAAGAGAGAAGGAGCATTGAACAACAGTAAAAAAGGTTTTCAGGTATCTGCATGGCACTATTAACTATGGATTGTTCTACCAAGGAAGACTGGGATTGGACAGAGTGTTGGATATACATGGATTTTTAGATGCATACTAGGATGGAGATCTGGATTGAAGGAGATCTACAAGTCAGTATGTGTTTAACCTATTTGGAGGAGCAATAAGTTGGATGAGAAAAATACAGGTTGTAGTGGCACTTTTAACTACATAAATTGAATACATGGAAACCACTCATGCAAGTAAGGAAGAAATATGGTTACAAATATTGTGTTTAGGTATTGCATTGGTACAACAAGTTCTAAGGATAGATTGTGACAGTCAAAATCCAATTTTTCTAGTGAATAACTCGACTTATCATTCAAAGAAAAAGCATATTGATATTCAATATCACTTTGTGAGAGACATGGTTGAAGAAAAGAAACTGTTATTGATGAAGGTGGACACTTTGAAGAATGTTGCAGATTCATTAACAAAATCTTTGAGAACTGAGAAGTTCTCTTGGTGTAGAGGATCCATGGCCATTGTTTCCATGGATTGTTGACTATGTAACCATGTAACCCTCTGTATGCAAAGAAAACAACAAGTGGGAGAATGTTGGGTATGTTTTATATTCTTTGCAGGAGTATTAATGCATATGTTGTGTCGGGCATGCAGAGGGTTTTTGAGAGGGGGTTCAGGGGCAGTGCCCCCAATAATTTTTTTTGGCCTTGGGAAATGTGTCACATTTTTTCTTTTTTTTTCGTGTTGCCTTGATTTTCAGGTCCATTTTTGGGTGGTTGTTCGACACGGTTTTTTTCGACGGTTTTCTATTTTCAATTAAGGAATTATTGTTGTTGACTAATCTAGGTCATTGGGTTAGGGTTTTGGATGTCATTGGCTCCGATATGTATATTGTATTGTAAACAATGTATCACTATGAAAGAATATTAAATATGTTAGTTTTCCCAGTTTTAGTTGTCCCAAGAAAAATCTTTGTGTAATGTTTGTATTTTCCATTGTATCGTTTTTGTTCTTTTACCGAAAATATGTTTGCATTAAATATTGTACAAGGTTAAAATATACAATGAAGACAGGGGGAGAAACCCCATGGAAGATACCCTTTGCCATTGATATCAAAGGGGGAGAGATAGAAACATTCATGAGGAGAAACGGTCACAGGGGGAGCATGAGCATGGCGTTTCCATGTCAAAGTGTTGCCATCAATGCCAAAGGGGGACATTTTTGGACAATTTGTTTTCATTTATCTCAACCCTTGGAGAGTGATCTTAGATATTGATCTCAACCATTGGGGAAGTCTAGAATCCCTAGATCTGTGGACAAGATTATTGGATAGCTAGTTGTCATGTTAGAGTTCTTCCATTGATATTGACACATTGTTAAGGTATACATTTGTTATGGTATAGATCGTGGTACAGGTTTATGTATATGGTTGATGTGCATGGTTGGCACATGGTATGGTACATGTGTTGATGTGCATGGTCGATTCATGGTACGGGTTGGTACATGGTATGGTACAAGCACATATCTTATGATGGTATGTTGGTGAGTTTGGTACATGCTTGGTAGAATCATTTGTTGGTGATGGTGGACATCTGGTTGAGAGGTGCCATGTGAGAGGATACAATAACAGGTTGGTCATGGAACTCGCAGTTGATCAAGGAATAAATAAATGAAGGTCGGTATACTTGTAGGTAAGACTATAATAGGTGGATATTACATGTCATGCCATTTTCGGTGATATATGGTATGCCATGTAGTTCCTCACAATTGAGGAGATATGGATATATGAAGTTGGAGGACCCTTAAGAATATTCCCAAAGCCTCTAGAAGTTCATCAAGAAGCTTGACCAATCAAAGTGGTTGCAACAAGAGATTAATTATTGAAATATTAATTGTTGAAAGATTAATTATTGCAAGGACTAATTAATTATCGAAAAATATAAAGAAATTATTTTAGGGATAATTAATTATTGCATTCCATTAACAAAGTTGCATGTCGAAGTAAAGTGGCAGTAAACATAAGATAATTAATTATTACAGGGATAATTAATTATTGAGTTTGGTTGTCATTTATGTCAACCCTTGAGAAAAGTTGCATGTCAAAGTAAAGTGGCAGTAAATAGAAGAAAATCAATTATTGCATGGCTAATTAATTATTGGAGGGATAATTAATTATTACATCTAAGTTGCATGTGAGTTGCATTCCATCATGAGTTATATGGCAGTTGTATGTCATTAAGAAAATTGTGTTTATAACATAAAGGAGATTCCATTACAAATCACTTTTGTATATTCACTTATGAGAATACAGGTTGGAGGCAGAGAATTCCAGGTGAAGTAAAGAAAGCTAAAAATCCAAGGGAGCATGAAGTTTTTATAAGGTATGTTATTTACATGTCATATTACCATTTTGTCTATAAATTTGTTTTTAAAATTGTTCAGATCTAAAAATTTAGAGGTTTTTAAGAAGACATATCAAGGTACCTGTGGTAGAAATTCCATATTTTGGGTCATTGTACTTTTGTAGATACGCTTTGTTGAATATAGGGATTTTGACTAGTCYTGAAACTAGTTTTAAACATGTGTTCCAGGTAAAACAATCATAACTTATTTGTTGGGAAGGAACTGYGCAAGTTCTAACTAAGMACGAGTTGCACAAAMTTCATCAGAGGCTAGGAGAAAGAGTAAGATAAAACAATTGTGGAAGTTAGTGCAACGAAATCTAACCAACAAACAGTTGCAACAAAACAAGAAATCGGGCAAACCGAGAAGGAGRACACAACCCAACTATATATAGGGATGMATATAATTGTAAAAGGGTTGGGTCTTTTTTGTTGTTGGTTAGTCAGTCCATGTTGGCCCATATTGATCAGAGTCACCCAAGTTTTGGGATTACTTGTTGATACCTGCTATAAAGTTGAGAGATGACAAGCAAGAGTCTGTAATATGCCCTACTGAGTGAGTTTGCATTTGTAACAGAGAAAGATCTCAAGGGTAATATGAAGAAGGAGAAAATTTTAAAATATGATGTGTCTTTGTATGTTTACCTGTGCATTAYAACATTTCTTTATGGTTTATGAGTTCTATTTGATGGTTCTATGTTTAATCGCTGCTAGCAACATAAKTAGGTTCACTTCTTGCATTTAGATGGTTGATATCTAGTAATGACTCTTGCGCAAGAACAAGGAATAAGTTATGACTGCTCTATGGATCCTCTTTAGCCTTATCCCTACCCTTCCCTATCCATTTGTCTTAGCAGCGCTTTGGGTGAGACTTCTTCTCATCTGAGGAGATGAAAATGCCAACACTCTAGACTACACGACACTTTTTGTTGGTGACCTGAGAAGGACCCTGGTCTGATCAAATTCACGCCAACAAAATGGTTTCGTTGCCAAGACCCGTGTTAAAAGGGAACTTGTAGGGATAATGTTGTTGCCGATCCATAGATCTGGTATTGATCAATGGTGGGAAAGGAACTGTGACACCTTCATATGGAAAGAAGCGGAATTAAGAAGAAAATCGTTGGAAAACACTCGCGAAACAATCTTTTATTCAGAAAGACTAAGCGACCAATATGAGATTTTCTGGGTTAAATTCCCGGAAGAATTTTTTCACTAGATAAAGAGGCTCCAAGAAGATCCAGAGTTCTAGGTTCGTACCAACAATATCCGTGAATGGGATACCGAAAATTTAGTAGCACTCTAGAGGCTGGATTGCCCAGTCACATGAGCCTTGGATTTCTGGGTTAACACCATGCTGGAAGGATACATAATCAAATTTGCAGATGAGAACCACCAATCTTTCTTGCAGGCAGAGGAAATATTCAATAAAGGCACAAGGGGAAGACTGTTGAGAGAAATCCCCTTGTGTATTAAGGCTTTCTTAATGGAGGAGGGGATGTTGATTATGTCCCCAACCGAGATGGCAGCGTAAACACCCTCGCTTGGGGTAGGGCGAGACAGGGTGAGGGCCATGGCATGAGAAGGGGAAAGGGTTCTTTGAAAAATGGGGGAAAAACAACAAGAAATGGAATCAAGAGATGAACGAGCCTTGAAGAGAGCTGCCATAGTTGAGAAGTGGTGGCACGGGAAGATCAAGAAAGCCACAAGACAATCTAAAAAGTTGAGGAAATAAGGAGGATCAGGAGAAGTAGAGGAAAGATAAATGGAAGAACTGCAGAGGATGAGAAGACATGAACAACTATCCAGTCAAAGATTGAATGAGAGAGAAGAAAAGAGAGAAAGAAGTCCCGAGGAAGAGGGACAAGAAGGAGAAAGTGTGGAGGTGAGAGAGGAGGAAGCCGACATGAATCTTGGAGGAGAAAGAGAAGATTTGGCCCCGATAACAGGAGAAATCAGGAATCCGGCTGAAGAGATCATCCTAGTGGAAGATAACGAGACGCCCCAAATCAAATAAAACTGCCCCAAATCACCCATACCCCAAGTGCCTTCTATACAAGCAGTAGGCTTGATACTACCTTCTCATTTTGTTCCAATACAATCACTTAGTCAGTCACAACCAGGAAGTGTGAGTGCAGGGAGGATATTGGGATCCACTGGTAAATCAAAAGCAGGACCATTAGGATTCATACTGATAGGAACAACAAGTTCAACAATGGCTAGCCATACAGGAGGTTTGATCGCTAGATACCTAGAATTTTGGGGTAAGGGAGATGAAGACGTCGAGAAGCACTGGTTCTTGTGCGAATCCATTTGGAGATCCAGAGGGACTCTAGATGTGAATAAGTTGGTCAAGTTTCAGACTAACTTGAGAGGTTGCGCTCTCAAGTGGTACATGAATATCATTGAACCAAGAGTGTCAGGGACACAAGGTCAATTGTTCACACTTGACCAAGTACGAACAAGGTTCATAGTAGAATTCAAACTTCCTCAGTTAAAACAACAGGCTATGTCTGAATTGCACGGAATTCAGTAGAGGGAAGATGAATTATCCTGGGAGTACAAATAGAAGTTTAAAGATTCCATAGGGAGGTTGGCACATCCAATCCATGAAGAATATCAAAGGGAATGGTACATTCAGGGATTGTTTCCTCTGACTCGGATTCTGCTAACACAATAGAGTATAGACACATTGGTAGACGCCTTGGAACAATCGATGAAGATTGAAGCCATAGCGGGATACCCCGGGAACCTGAAAGTAACCAGACCCCCAGTAGATGTGAATCTGGTGTAACTACAAGGGCATATATCAACACTTACAGAAAAGATTCAGGAGTTGTTGATACCTAGACTAGGATGACCACAGGTTTGGTCACAAGATGCTATACGAAAGTTCATTTGGCGACCGAATGTCTGCGAATGAGGGGACTGGGACCTCCTCATAATTTGATGGTACCCCTAGCAGTACCTACATGAGGATTTGCACAAGTATCGATGAACTCACCATTCCATCACCCCACCCCATATCATCCTTTCCCAGAAGGACAAGCATCACCACCAATGGAATATTGTGAGATCTGTCGAATTCACGGGCATGGACCAAGACATTGCCCCATCATGTAGAAGAATTTGAAAATACCAAACAAAACACATTGTGAGTTCTGCACATCCACCACACATACTACTAATCAATGTAGAGCATTAGATTCTCTCGCGGATAGACTAGACCGAACAACATTCAGGGTGAATGAAAACCCGTAGGGACCAGGAAGAGGTCGAGGAGGTGGACCTGGAGGAGACTTCAGAGGAGGAAGAAATAGGGGAAGAGGACCAAGCAGATGCTATAACTGTGATGAGCAAGGTCACTTGGCCAGAGATTGTCCTCATCCAAGTTTGTGATGGTGCTCTCACTGCAGAACCAATGGACATGCAACTGAAGACTGCCCATAGTTAATTGCAAAGTGGGAATATAGGGCACAACAAAGATGACCTAAACTTATCAGCTCAAATATCAAGAGGATTTCTAAGGCACAATTTCCCAATCTTAACATCGTTACTCGAGCAGGATCGAGGACAGGAGCTGATGTTGATACTCTACCTCAAATCTAGAAAGAAACACCGAAGGGAGACATGTATGACCCCCTGAAGAAAAGGTTTTTCTTTAAAGACACCATAGAAGTATTCTGGAATATCCCTAGTCATGAAATGCAAGAGAACACCCCCCAACCGA
>SNQJ01S0005791.1:50997-67446 GCA_010110895.2 Picea sitchensis
GATACCACTTGATCCAAAAATTCCGTAGACACCACTTATTTATTTACATATATACATGCAGTATCTAACTTGATCTAGAATAAATTTACTAATCGTATTGAGGTGGTTTGCAAAATTCTGATGATGTGTTCTTTATCCAAAAACTCATGAAATTATGATTAGTTTGTTGAATGATGATATGACACAATAGAAAAGAAAAAAAGAACTCAAATTATACAATATTGATAACCATATTACTCCATCTTTGAATTGTCTTCAAACCATAAGACTGCTTTTAACCATCTCAAAATACTAAAATGCAGGACAACATGTTCTTGCATAGAGCCATTTAATGGACTCTCTTTAGTTCCATAACTTAAAACAAGGAAGTAATTTCATCATTGCAATCCTTGTGAAATTTTTAGAAATTTGACTATAAAATCGACCAATTTCTGAAATGGCTCAATTACATTCTCTTCGACACACAAACCAATGTGTTAAATGCTCATTAATGGAAATTTGAGATAAGACTTTTACAAATGAATTCAAATAAAAAAATAGGCCTCAAATTCAGGATCCCTGCGACAAATCGTGAAAAATGAGTATAAAGTTTCTTATGTTCCATCAATATACATCATGACACGCTTTACAAGAGAACATATTTAGCGTCTTCTTAGCACATAAATCGAGACAACCATACAACCTTGAAATCCATACCCTGCATTGAAAATTGTGCCACCTCAAGATCCATGTATACTTGGGAATCCATGAATACCTCAGACTGTGTGCACATTGGGATCCACACCCAATATGTAGGCTTGGGCCTCCAAACCTCCATCCAAATTACTGAGAAACTTAATTCTAAAAATAGTGGAATATCATAATAAATGGGTACCTGTGATTTAGTTGTTAAACCTCTAGCATATTACCTAGGTCGTGTTGGTGAAGTTTTTATTTTCGACACACTAGTTCAGTGGGAGTTAACTGACTATTTCTATTTTAGACTTTCTCTTTAGACCACTATTATGCAAACATGCATTCCTAAGGAAAACTAACTGCTTGATTGTTTTTCTTAATTATGGAATGTTATTTCCTATATCTATGAGTGTATTCCACTCATTCATTATATCACAATGATCACAATGATCATGATTGATTAGATCATTTGAGTAGTGTGAATATAATTTCTCATTCTTACATATTGAATCTCATCCTTTTCTTGATAAGATTTGTTTTTATTTGTTTTAGTTAGATATCTTGTGTAGGTTTCGATGAAACATTGACATGGTATCAGAGCTACGATGCTTGGATCAATCCATACAATCCATAGAACACGGAAAATCAGAGTTTCAGTGAGCAAAATCTGTGTAAAAAGACACAGTCGCACAGTCTCCTAGTCGAAAGGAGTGACCAGTTGCACCCAGACTTACAATTTTTTTCAATTCTGGAGCAGTCGCACCTCATACACTAGCAGAGGGCGACCAGTCACTCCCCATACACTAGCAGAGGGAGACCACTAGGACCTAGTCTCTCTATGTCTCAAGGGAAGGTGCAGCCACCTCTAAAAAGGTTGAATTTGACCACCTTTGGGCAGGGTCACACCATAGACACTAGAAGAGGGCGACCATAAGGGCCCTAACCGCTCTCTGTCTTAAGGAAAGGAGAGACCACCTCTTAAAGTGCCCTCTTTTTGAAATGATTTCTCCAAAAATATCAACTTTATGAGGAAACATGCGTGAGAAGTAAATAAACCCATTCTGCAAGTGGGTTTTCAACCATTTTGAGAAATTCCTCAATGTTCTCTCATAAAGGAAGTTGAAATATTGCCTCCTAAAACTAATACAA
Source organism: Picea sitchensis (assembly GCA_010110895.2). NCBI lineage: Eukaryota > Viridiplantae > Streptophyta > Pinopsida > Pinales > Pinaceae > Picea > Picea sitchensis. The sequence continues at coordinate 52,822 of SNQJ01S0005791.1, forward strand.
ATTTTCCAATTGATGTGCCCTTTCTATAGTGTTTTCTCATTTTTTTACTTATAGATTGAGAGTAAATTTTTAGGGTTTCTCAGAAGCAGTGGTAGAGATGGATACGACACCAATTCTATAGTCAAAATTGGAGATAATCCTCACACCATACAAGTATTTTGAATGGAACCCAAAGGAATAATTCCAACTCAAAAGGAAAGGACTATACAAATTGACGATGGGGACATAAACATGACCTACATCAGTAATTGAGAAAACCAAATGGACGAACCAAAAGGATGAGACCACACGACTTATTCTTGAATTGATTTCAACTGATTTATGGTTTCATTTTTCCACATGAAAGACTCCAAACTCGATTTGGACCACCTTGGAAATTTTCTTTGGAAAGCAGGATTAGAGGAGAGGTCATATGCTTGAGGTATATTTGAATATCTTGGATCCTAAAAGTTTTTATAATATACATGATTTCTTTACCAAGTTTAAATCTTTGATAGTGATCTTGGCATATTCTAGTATTGATAAATCTAAACAAGTGATCCAACTTATTCTAATAATCTTGGCTAAGCTAGGACCAAAATATGTTGTTTGTGTTTCCACTTTCCATTATGGTAGATATCTCATGGGAAAAAATTGGAAGATGCCTACCATGGATCAATTCATTGATTCTCTCACGCATGAGCATGAAAAAATCATTCAAATGGGACTAATCAAGGATCCCAAAGCACATGCACACACCATGCATGATGAAAAAGAATCATCCAAACAAAATGGAAAGGAGAAACATAACGAGAATGAGGGATATTCCAAACCCTTCAACAATTCTTCAGGTTCCAAAGACTCTTTAGATTCCAGGAAGAAGAAGGGAAAGCAGTGCACTTATTGTAATAAACCAAATCATGAAGAATCCACGTGCATGAAGAAGAAAATCGATCTTATGGAACAGGTACTTCATCATAACAACCTTGGAAACTTCATTCCAAAAGGAGCCAAGAAGAAGAAGGAAGAAGATATGGCTCCGAAGAAAGGTAATTATCATGCTCTTGTTGCAATTAATTCCTCATCTGATTCATGGATTATAAATTATGGCGCATCACATCATATAGAAATTAAAGATGAAGTTTTCACTTATTTGAGTGTTAGTGTTTCATGGAAACCTGCACAAGAGACCTAGCTAAAGCATACACAAACAAAGCTTATCAAGAAAAGGAAGAGAGATACAATATGAAGAATGAGAATAAATGTATATTATGATATGTTCAATGAGTGAGTGATATTCACTCATATAGGAAATGATATCCTATAATTAGGAATGCATCCATAATAGTGATGGTCTAAGATTAGAAAGTCTAAAATATAACTAGTCAGCTAACTCCCACTGAACTAGTATGCCGAAAATAGAAATTTCTCCAAACCCCCCACTGAACATCACTGTGGAGTAAAACATTAGTTCCGGCTACTAGGCCATATTAGGTAATCATTTACAATGCAACTAATGAACACTGAATACAAGTGAGGAAAGAGGGAAAATCATGTGGGAACAAAACCCCCCTCAAAAGACAATGTATCAAAAGAAGAAAAGGTAGTTACTAGGAAATTGTGTTCTTCACTGCAAGACGATCCCTCAAAGTATTAAACTTATGCTCAGTGAAGGTCTTGGTGAATATTTCAGCAGTCTGTTAAGAGGAAGGACAGAACTACAAATCAATGATCCTGTCATGTACTAAATCTATGATGAAATGCATGTGGAACTCAATGTGTTTGGTTCATTGTCGTTGTACTGGATCTCTGAAAAATATCAGTGTACTCTGATTGTCACTCCATATGATAGTCGGACAGTGAAACTGGATACCAAGATCAGTAAGGAAGTGCTAAAGCCAAAGTGGATACTACTCCTTTGTACTCGGCCTCTACGGAAGATAAATCAATGGTTGATTGCTTCTTACTTGACCAGAAAATTGGGCCTGGCCCCAAACCATGAGTGTACCCGAACGTGGACTTGTGATCTTTGCTATCACCATCCCAATCTGAATCTGTGAATCCTATGATATCTAATGCAAAACCAGTTGCATAGTGAATCCTATAACTCATGGTTCCTTGCACATATCTAAGGATGCACTTGGAATCCTTCTAGTGCATATCATGGGGTTCCTGCATGTATCTGGAAACTACTCCTACAACATATGAGATGTATAGATGGGTGTGGGTGAGATACATAAGACTTCCCACCAATTTTATATACAAAGTGTTGTCCACTAATGGTGTATCCCAGCCATCCTCAAGTCTGATCCCAGATAAGAAGGGTGTAGGTGCAGAATTATAGTGTGTCATGCGGAATATATCCAGAAGATCCCTGCCATACTTAGCATGAGAAAGTTTGATGTCGGAAGCATCCTGAATAATCTAAAGACCAAGAAAAAAGTGTAGTGGACCCATGTCCGTTATAGAGAACCTGTCATGAAAAATATCTTTGACCAAAGCAATGGCTCAAGAAGAGCTACCAATGATCAAAAGATAATCAACGTAGAGTACTGAAATCATCATAGAGTCAGTAGTACTTAGCATGTACACATTGGAATCAGATTTACATCTAACAAATTCATCTGAAAGCAAGTAAGAATCCATCTTTTCATACCATGCTCTAGGTGTCTGTTGGCCCTCAAACAAGTTTTGAGGAAACATTGGTCGTGTCTAACTACTTTTGGGACTTCGACAGGCTGGTCAAAGATGGAGTACCCAGGCGGAGCTGAGATCACGGGATCTCACTTGTTTTTTGGGCTTGTGGACCCATCAAGGGTTTATTAGGTTTTATGTAATGGGTTATGGGATGTCGGCCCATGGGTTTACCCATGTTTAGGCCTCTTTGTAAATGTATAAATAAGTAGCTAAGTGATGTAAGAACAACTATTTGTAATTGGCTTAGTGCATGACTACTAGTGGCTATGTGCATAATAGATTGTTGTTGGCTTAGTGAAAGAAGTTGTAAGTTCTTTGTGAAAAAAAACTGTATAAGGCTTTGTGCTAATAAGGAGTTTTCTTTGTGCCTTGACTTGATTTTGGGAAGGAGGATCTGGCGTGCTGCGCGCAGATCTCTTGTCTAGTGCAAAGTTGGCTTTGTGGCTTTGTGCACAGGAGCATAGGAATGAAAGAAGATTGGGGAATAATAAAGAAGAAGAAAAAGTTGGTGGGCATATCCCCACACTGGGGTGAACCACGTATATCCTGTGTTCGATGTGCTTTGTGCGATGTTTTGGATTTTATCTATGTTGTTTAGCTGTTAGTGTGTTGATCCTGGTATATGCTAGATAGATAGATGGATTCTTAGTTCTCTATTGATGGTAAATCAATGTTAGATCTGATTTAAATTTATGTGCTAAGTAGTTGAAAGTACTTGATCTTTAATGTTATTTCGTCAATCTGTAATAAGGGTTTAGTCTACGATGTGAATGAGATTCAAGGACTAATGCATATTGTTGTCCAAGTGTTCTATTAAGTATTGTAATCACAAATCTATGTCCCTGCCTGGTTGTGGACACTTGAGTCCTGCAACCCCCCCTACCTCTACCTCGGGTGAGACTTCATTTGCTTCGCAGGTGTTGTTGAAAGGGTCGGTAGTTAGGGTTTTGTTGGTGCGTTGAACCCTGGGTCTCCCCCTGTGCCAACAAATGGTTCCATTGTCGAGACTTGAAAATTTGATTACTGGGAACTGAACAAAAGAGAAAGTTATGTGCATATATTTGTTGTTATAGTGCGCAGTATTCTACTTAACTTGTGAATCTCTATGCTAAGAAAGAAACTAGATCTGAAGAAAAGAGGTAAGATCTTAAATATTTTTTCTCTGGTAAAGGTAAGATAAGTGGAAATTTTTTCTTTGAAAGCATGAATCTAGGTATGTTTGATAGATTTTGTCCTAATCTGAAAGCTAGTGCACAGTTAGAACAAAGAGTTGATCTGAATAAATTTGATAGAAATAGAGAAAAATATGTTATTCTTATGCATAGAAATAATTTTTGGACTAATAAGTGGATTCATGAACCTAAAAAGAATTTTTGTAGATTACAGGTCCATCACTATGATCCCAGTGCGCAATCCAGGAGAGGTTGGGGATCATTTAAAAGAAAGAGAGGATTAAAGTTGTGTTATAATTGCAGAAGATCGGGACTTCTTTCTAAGGAATGCCCTAGTACATGTCCTATTTGTATTTTTTGTAAAGCTATTGGTCATGAGGTTGAGGAATACCCAAGGATGATTGCTAAAGTTGAAAAGATGAATATAAGGCAAGAAAACTATAAAGAATTTCAAAGGACTAAGGATATGTTAGAAAATCATAAAGAAAAAGAGTAAGAGACTATGTTAGTACAGTTAAAAGAAGTAATGGATGGTCACAGGGACACCAGTTTACCAGAGATATTGAAAGAAAAACAACACATAGTTACAAGAATAGAAGACTTCAACATAGACTGTGTATTGGATGAAGAAAGAGGAAACACATGTGAATATTATGCTAGAAAGCACTTGGGAAAATTTGGGAAAGCCTGCTATGATACCTTCATTGGGAAGGATAAGCTTGTTTAAAGGAAATATGATAACCCTATGTGGAAGAGTTACTATTATACGTATGATTTCTCATGAAACATCGACTAAAGAAGAAATTGAATTCATTAAGTTTATTGAGAACAACACCCCTTTTCCACTTTTGTTAGGAAAGACTTGGACTGAGAAGGATCAAATCAGAAGGAAAGCAGAGGAGGAAGCTACAGAACATAAAAATAAATAACCAAGGGATCTCATAGCTAGAAGAATAGAGAGATTAATAGAAGAACAAGAAGATAAGTCGAAGTAACAGAGGGCAAGGGATGTAGCTTTCAAAGTTGAAAGAGCACAAGAAGGTTTGAAGGACCTATCCATGCAAGAAGAAAGTATGTCGACCCAGGACCTAGTAAGAAAAGAGGTATTCCCCTTGAACCCTTTGAGAGAACGTCAACAACGCAAAGCCACTATGCTACAAAAAGATAAGAATAAGAATGGAAAGAACAATCCAAAGACTCAGCTCACAGGAAAGAAGGCAAGGAAACTCAATAAGAAGAAAACCAAGCTAGAAAAAATATAGGAGGCTCTGGAAAAGACTTTGCAAGAGGAATATTTGCATAATTTGAACCTCGTCGGAATAGCAAAACCACACAAAATGGGACTTCGACTCGGTGAAGTTATATGACCATTGGATGCACCCTGACCATTAGAATAATGCCCCGAAATGACTAGAAACACAATTATTGATGGAAATACCACCATTGGACTGTTGATACCACGCCATAACGGATGGATGCACATTGATGGACACATCCCTTCTCGTTGGAGGAATCCATTACGATGCTTGCTTATTTAACCTGTCAGACGCTGTGTTGGTACCACTTTTTTCCACCTGTGAGTATCTGAGCTAGCAGAGAATCAATTGCATATCGCGTTGTGATTTCTAGACCTCTCCATCTGTCTGATTAACTCACTTGTTTGTTTGCCTACCCGATTTATTTGATTATGAGTGTGAATGTCGGGCGAACATAGCGCGTTATAAAGTCTGTGGAGGATATTCTCGTGGATCTCATGGATGACAGAGTTATGTCCATAGGATTACAAACGTCGTCAACTGGAGGATTGCAAGAATCCCCTTCAACTACATGTCATTCTAGCCGGAATGCGACTGAGAAGTGAAGCCAGCACCGCGATGATCTAGCTAATGCGAAGAATATCCTATTGGTCTTTCCAGATTACATATTTCCTTTGGTTGGTATAGTTAGTCATGACAGTATCCCACACGACTTTGAGTATACGTTGATCACTGCATACATCCCAAAGGGGATACATGTAATTGGACCCTAGTTAGGACAGATCCCGGACTTGAAGAACAACGACTTCAACCTCGGAGACCAGAAGAACTACGTGATGCTTTCACCGCATAGGTATCTGATGAATATGACTGGGAAGAAGCCACACATAGTCTTCCATCTATGGATAAAGGAGCTCACGCAGTCAACAATCCTGAACGTGATGAAGATCCGTCACTTTGGATGACATCGGGAGGTTAATGCCTGCATTAAACTCTTCCTTTCGTGCTATCACAAAGTATATCTATGGATCGACAAGCATGTCACTATGGATCTGAAGCTAATCCACCTCACCACAGGACTGAGCATGCAGAGACCGGTCCCTCAACTGTTCTACCCAGGGAAGACTTCATATCGCTCCCTAGCACTGCACATAAAGGAGGATTATGGTGATGTATAAAAGGGAAAGAGAGGCTACAAGGTAGCCTCCATCCAGGATGGCGCAGTGTGCCTATCTTATTTGCTTATAGTTGGCAAGATCGTCAGAAAGAACTATCCAACACAAGTCACTGGATTTGTAGTAGACCTCGCAGGGAAGTGCGTAGAAGGAATGCAAATGAACTAGGCGAGTTACCTCGTAAACAAGCTTGAGAAGGACTGCCAAAAAGCACAGGATTAGGGCTATGAGTTTCATTTTAGTTGGTTATTGGTACTGATCACCTTTTTCACTTGGCAGATGCTGAAAGGAGCGACATTTACAGAAGTTGATCCATTAGAGCCATTGGCCACAAGTTTTTCCACCTTTTCAAAGCAGTGGCAGTCGAATGTTGTCTTCCATGCCTAATACCAGTATCCGAAGCATTCTATTGAGACATTTACATGAATGAATCCCAACACACTACACCAGTATAGACACCTAGCGAAGTTTCACGCAGATCGACACTTTATATACATCACTTCACGCAGGGATGAAAGTAAGGAGGAGTTGTAGTCATATTATAAGTTGATCGATGAAGATATGGAGGAGATCACCAAAGAATGGCCAACAAAGTTCCTTGTACCAGTGGAATATGCAGAACTTTTCGACCCCGACATCATCGAAAGTCCCTTGGTCACTCGGGTCGAGCATGATGGAAAAACTAGTGTGAAGAAAAAGAAGAAAAAGGAGGAAGTGCAGAACCTAGAAACTGATGAGGAGGACAATGCCTCAGAGGAAAGTAGGCCTGTCTCACCTACAGGAGGAGGAGGAGACGAAGTGAACCAAGAAGAAGGATGGGAAGAAGGAGAAGAGCAAGGAAAAATCTTACATCGCTAAAGGATCCCCTTATCGAGGAAAAAACATCAAAGAAGAGGAAGGTTTCTCTGCAGAAACCCTCAGCAAGAAAGAAGACCTGCACCAATAAAACTCAGTCGAAGAATGTGCTCACAGTGGACGATATCGACCTCATCATCATAGTTTTGGAGGACACTTTAGAGGATATCTTGTAGAGACATGGAGAAAAGTAGGAGATGATGTATGAAATAATAGAGAAAGAGTTGAAAGAGATACAACAAGCCATCCATTCAAGCTGCGCAGTACCTACTGCACCTTCTTCATCCAATATTGTAGAATTGGGGGATGAGCCCGCCCAATTACGAAGTCTAGTAGATGCAATAGACGCTCGAATTCAACAAGTCCAAGAAGAAAGGGAAAATGCTATAGAATCCCTGAAGCAAGAAAAGGAGGAGGTCTTAGATAAACTTCGAGTTGCGTAGAAGGAGAAAGATGAAATTTGGGTGATGTACAAGGAAGACGTTGTGAAGATGCAAAAATAAAAAGACCAACTTCTCATAGGGAAGTCTATGTTCAAAGAGGTAGTGACTAAATCACTTCGCTCCATGTCGAGACTAGCACAGGAGGAACCAGAGTCAGTCAATATACAAGTGGGGAATCTCGGTGAGGCCATTCAATAAATTCAAGAAAGAGTAATAGAGATAGATATCCAAGAAGTGTCGAGCACATTGCAAGAAGTGCGCAATCAGAGGGAAGAAATCACCAAAAGTGCAGTTGGAGGGATCAAGACCCTCGCCTTAGAATGTAAGAAGTTGAGCGATCGAAATGCACAGACCTATGAGCACCTTGCAAAAGATCCAGAGCTGAGGACACTGGAAGCACAACTATAGGAGGCGAAGCAGCAGGCACTGACAGTTCAAGCACAGATGAAGATGTTGACTACAATTGAGAAAATGAAGAGATCACAAGAATAAATCGAAGTCTAGTAGCAGGTTACTTCCATCCAGAGTAGAGTCATGGAGGTTACAAAGAGACTACAGTCGGTGCACAACGAAGCCTGTATGATTTTTGAAGATATTGAGGGACAAGGCTCACAACTAGACGAGATGGTCACAACAGTGGAATAACACCTGGAAGGGCCTGTTACAGAGCAGGTAATTCAGGAGTTCATCGATTGGGAAGCTCTGGTGAAGAATCAAATTGAGGCAACTTGAGACAAGCTCGAGGCCTTCAAAGCATCATTGCCCAGATCTTCGTGACTCGGGATGAGTCATCGATGAGTGTTGGGGCCCTGTTGGCCTTCGACCAAGTTTTGAGGAAACATTGGTCATGTTTGACCACTTTTGGGACTTCGACAGGCTGGTCGAAGATGGAGTGCCTAGGAGGAGCTGAGATCGTAGGATATCGCTTATTTTGCGGGCTTGTGGACCTAGCAAGGGTTTACTAGGGTTTATGTAATGGTTTATGGGATGTCATCCCATGGGTTTACCCATGTTTAGGCCTCTTTGTACATGTATAAATATGTTTCTAAGAGATGTAAGAATGACTACTTGTAATTGGCTTATTACATGACTACTAGTGGCTATGTGCATAATAGGTTGATGTTGGCTTAGTGCAAGACGTTGTAAGTGCTTTGTGTAGATAGGTTGTGTAAGGATTTGTGTTAATAAGGAGTTGGCTTTGTGCCTTGACCTGATTTTGGGAAGGAGGATCTGGTGTGCTGTGCATAGATCTCCTTTCTAGTGAAAAGTTGGCTCTGTGTCTTTGTGCACAGGAGCAGAGGAATGTAAGAATATTGAAGAATAATAAATAAGAAGAATAAGTTGGTGGACATAACCCCACACTGGGGTGAACCACGTATATCATGTGTTCGATGTTCTTTGTGCGATGTTGTGGATGATATCTATGTTTTTTATCTGTTAGTGTGTTGATCCTAGTATATGCTAGATAGATAGATGGATTCTTAGTCCTCTATTGATGGTAAATCAAAGTTAGATCTGATTTAAATCTATGTGCTAAGTAGTTGAAAGTACATGATATTTAATGTTATTTCGTTGATCTGTAATAAGGGTTTAGTCTGTGATGTGAATGAGATTCAAGGACTAATGCATATTGTTGTCTAAGTGTTCTGTTAATTATTGTAATCACAAATATGTGTCCCTGCATGGTTGTATACACCCGAGTCCTGCAATCCCCCCTACCTCCACCTCGGGTGAGACTGCATCTGCTTCGTAAGTGTTGTTGAAAGGGTTGGTAGTTAAAGTTTTTTGGGTACGTTTTTGAAGCGTTGAACCCTAGGTCTGCCCCTATTCCAACAGTGTTTCCTTGAGGCCATAGAGAGACTTCTTCAGTATGCATACTAAAGATAAGTTCTAAATGAGCCCCTGAGGTTACTTAATGTAGATCTGCTATGAACCATGAAGAAAAGCATTATTCACATCCATCTGAGGAACTTCCCATCCTTTGGTTGTTGCAATGGCTAGAGCCAAGTGAATGGAGTCCATATTTTCTATAGGAGCAAAGGTCTCATCATAATCTATCCCATGAATCTGCTGAATTGTTTTGCAACTCATATGGCCTTGTACCTTCTCACGTGGCCATTTTCTTCTCTCTTGGTCCTATAGACCCATTTGCATCTGACAAGTTTCCTCCCTGCTGGAAGTGGAACCAGATCCCAAGTCTGATTCTCTAAGAGAGATTCATGCTCCTAGCACATGGCTTCTTCCCATAGTGGATTGATAATAGCCTCACTATAGATATGTGGATTAGAATATTGAACCATATAACAATTCATGGGAATTGCTAGTTCAGAAGCTAAAAGTACATGAGAAGGATCCACATGCTGAGATCGAGTCCTCCTTGAATCCAATGGATCCCTTGCAAGGTTTCCTATTGCCTGAAGTGTCGATTGTGCCCACTTGAGCATTTGTTGAAGCTTTGATGTTGGATATTCATTTGGTTGTACTACCTTCTCATCATCATGTACAGAATCCTCTGAATATGTGTTTGAATATGTATCATTTAAGTGTGTTGAATCAGCATCTCTAATGTCTGGAACTGATGGAAGCAAAAGAGTCTCTCCATGTTGCAATGGAGGTGCATGCAAAGGACTCTCCTCAAACTGATCATTGTGCTCAATGATGAGTCGGTTTGTAGAGGGATCAATCAATATGTTCCCATTCACATCATCTGTATATCCCACAAAGATGCAAGTTGTGCTCTATGTATCTAAGGCTTTCCTCTTTTTAGAAGGAGTATGGGCCCATGCTCTAGATCTAAGGATGTAAAAGTGTGTGACATCTGGTTCATCACCTATCCAAGCCTCAAAAGGTGTCCTATCCTCAAGATATCTATGAGGTGCTATGTTTTGTATGTAACCATCACAGTTAAGTGCCTCATCCCAAATCTTAGAAGGAAATGATCTTGCATGCAAAATGCAACTGGTCATCTCCTTGAGAGACCTGTTCTTCCTTTCAACAACTCCATTATGTTGTGGAGTGTATAGAATTGTGTGATATAACTAGATACTAGCCTCACAACAAAGATTCTGAACATCTTTTTTGAATTCCCCCCCATTTTCTGTAGGTAGGATCTTTCTTTTCTTCAAATTTTGTGTCTCTACTAGAGCTTTGAATTCTTTGAGATGCTCAAAAACTTCATAATTTTGTCTAAGAAAATAAACCCAAGTATAGCATAAGTAATCATCAATAAATGTAAGAACATACCTTGATTTGTTGATGGATCTATGTGGAAATGGACCCATGAGATCACTGTGAACAAGCTTCAAGGAAGAGGAGGCTCTCCTTACCTTCCCCTTTTCAAACTTCTCTTTAGGATGCTTTCTAAGAATGCATCCTTCGCAAACCCCTTCAGAAAATTGAATATCTAGCAAGCCTTTGACCATTCCTTGCTGGGAAATTCGTTGCATGTACCTAAAGTATAAATGACCGAATCTCTCATGCCATACTCTACTACTATCATTATCATGTGTAAGTAGCAAAGAGGAGTCATAGTCAGTAAACTTAGTGAACTTATAAAACCGTGATTTGTGATCTACCTCACCGACTGCAATAATGGAACTATCATGCATGTCAAGTACAGTAACTGAATCTGATGTAAATTCAACCCTTTTACCTGTTTGAGTGATATGATAAACTGAGAGAAGATTTATAGAAAGATTTTGAACATGTAAAAAATTATCAAAACTTCCATTGGGGAGTTCCACTCTTCCCTCTCCTACAACTGTTATTGGAGTATCATCCCCCATGAGAATAGGAGGTCCAAAGCATGAAATAAAAGAAGTAAAAACTTCCTCTTTAGCTTCCATATGATGGGATGCACCAGAATCTATAATCCAATAATCAGATGAGGAATTAATTGCAACCAGAGCATGATGATTACCTTTCTTAGGCACATGGTCTTCTTCCTTCTTCTTCTTGTCTCCTTCAGGAATGAAGTCTCCAAGGTTATTCTTCTGAAGTACCTATGACATAAGATCAATCTGCTTCTTCATGCATATGGATTATTCATGATTCAATTTATTGCAATATGTGCACTTCTTTCCCTTCTTCTTCTTCCCTTTGGAATTTGAAGAATCTTTGGAACCTAAAGAATCCTTGAAGGGTTTGGAATATCCCTCCTTCTTTGACTATGGATGTAATAGCTCCTGTTGTTTCTTCTTTGATTTATGATTGGATGACCCTTTTCCATAATGCATGGTGAGTGCATGTTATTTGGGATCTCTCATAAGGCCCATATGTATGATTTTTTTTTGCTCTTATGTTAGAGACTCAATGAACAGATCCATCGTAGGCATTTTCCAATTTTCTCCCAAAAGACATCTGCCAAAATGGAAATTGGAGAAATATACAGCGTATTATGATCCTAGCTTGGCTAAGATTGTTAGAATAAGTTGTTTCTCTTGTGTAGAATTTTCAATACCACATTCAACCAAGATCAATATCAAAGACTTATATTTAGTAAAGAAATCATGTATATTATCAAAAAATTTAGGGTCTAAGGTATTCAACTCTACCTCAATCATATGGCCTTGCATCTCATCCTTCTTTCCAAAGAGTCCTTCTAAGGTGGTACAGATCTCATTTGGATTCTTTCATGCAGCAACATCAAACCATAAATTAGTGTATATTAACTCAAGAAGTATTCATGTGGCCTCATCCTTACGGTTCGCCCATCTGGTCTTCTCAAGCGCTGACATAGGTTTTGTTTCTGTCGCCATCGCCAAATTATACAGTCCTTTTCTTTTGACTTGGAATGCATCCTTCGGCTTCCATTCAAAATAATTGTATGGTGTGAGTATTAATACTAGACTTGATTGAAGAAGTTTCATCATCTTCATCCTTTCTATTGATTCTGAAAAGATCATGAAAACCTAGATCGTGGATTTTGAGATATGATAGAGGGTTCTATGGTAGTTATAGATATGAAAAAATAACTATATATCCTAAAATATGATGTGGGTTTTGGAGATTTTTAGCGAGCATGATCATCCCTATGTTATACGTCTTTGGTCAAAATTTCAGCCTGACCCAGATCGCAGATTGAGATATGGCTATTTTACTTTAGAAAACCAATTTTTTGGAGGGCGGTTGAATCATCGCACCCTAAAGAAGGATACAGTGCAAGATGTTGAATCATCACACCCTAGAGAAGGATAAAGTGCAATGATTGTGAAAAAATGAATTGTCACACCCTAGATGAAGAGTACAGTGTGACGACGTCGCACCCTAAACTGTGTATAGGATGCGATGATTCACGAGGAAATTTTTTCTTTCAAGTATGAGTTAGATCATCGCACCCTTTGATAGGAATAGGTTGTGACGATTCAAACCGTCTCACTCTTCGATAGGGATAGGTTGTGATGATGGTGGAAACTAGGATTACTCAACACTCTTTCACTCTTCTTTGGCCTGTTTGGGTTGCTCCAAGAAGCTCAGCTGTGATACCATGTCAGTGTTTCATGGAAAACTACACAGGAGACCTAGATAAATCATACACAAACAAAGATTATCAATAAAAGGAAGAGAGATACAATATGAAGAATGAGAATCAATGTATATTATGATCTATTCAAGGAGTGAGTGATATTCACTCATATAGGAAATGACATCCTATAATTAGGAATGCATGCATAATAGTGATGGTCTAAGAATCTTAGAAAGTCTAAAATATAATTAGCCAGTTAACTCCCACTGAACTAGTGTGCCAAAAATAGAAATTTCTCCAACATTGAGTTTATGTGCAAGACCCCCTATTCTCATGGGGGATGATACTCCAATAGCAGTATCAGAAGAGGGAAGAGTGGAAATCCCTAATGGAATTTTTGATAATGTTTTACATGTTCGAAAGCTTTCTATGAATATGCTCTCAGTTTATTAGATCACTCAAAAAGGTAAAAAGGTTGAATTTACATCGGATTTAGTTTTTGTACTTGATATGCATGACAATTCCATTATTGCAATTGGTGAGGTGGATCACAAATCAAGTTTGTATAAATTCACTAAGTTTGTTGATGATGACTCCTCTTTTCTACTTACACATAAGGAGAGTACTTTTCTTGCACATCCAGTGAAACATGAAGATACTCTTGTGCTTCCATCAGTTCCATACATTAGAGATGATTCCATACACTTAGATTATGTACATGGAAATAAGAAATTACTACAGCTAGATAAGAATCTAGGGTCGAAGATTAAGAAGATGCCCAAGAGACCATAGTTCACACTTCATGTGGCATGTGTCCTTGCAGGGAATCCATTGGATTCGAGGAGGAATCGATATCAGCATGAGGAGCCCTCTCATTGTTGTGGTGGGAAATCCCCCTACGAACTAGCATTTAGGGTTATATTATGCATGCAGATAAGACCGAAAGAATCCTACTTTCTACCGTCGTCCCAGACCTAATCCCCATTTCTTTTAAGAAAATACATGGTTAAATGAACATACCTTGTTCCGGACATTCTATGTCGTTCCTTGTCCATGCTTGATCACTTGTTAGCAGCTATCCTCTCAAGACTGACCTATGTACAAAACAAGCAACAAACTCTACATGAATTTGTTCTACAGATTAATGGGTTAGAGATTCAAACATATATTCACTAAACTATGAAGAAATCATATAGTGGGATGGGAAAAGCATTTCTTTATTATTAACTTTAATGAATCAACTTACAATGTTGAGAACGGCCACCACTCCATGAACCTGATCCTGGGCTCCTCTTCAAATGTCCTCCAACTTATTTGCTTTGTATCTCTCTTTGCATAAGGATGGATAAAGGGTTGGGACAATGGGAATGTACAATTGGGAAGAGTTTCTTTACTATTATTCTCCTCTTCCAAATGGGACCCCTAACCCTTCTTTTATAAGCTAGAAGAAGCTAGGTGTTTGGATGAACCCTCGGCCATGCATGGTCGGGAGTTTTAGTTAACTCACTCAAAGTTGTGTGTTCCATCGACAACATTCCTTTTTTCATGATTTTGTAGGTCCACGTGAGCTGTTTTAGGTCAGCT
>SNQJ01S0005791.1:73056-83972 GCA_010110895.2 Picea sitchensis
ATCAAAGACACTCTAGGGAAATCTAACCGTTCAAAAACAACACGCACTAAAAAGTCCCTACAAGATAAGACAAGCAAACACTAAACTAATTGGAAGAACAGTTACAACAACCAACACTAGAGAAACTTACCGGTGCAAGTGAAACTCAAACACGGAAGCACCCTTTGGGTATACTCTACAAAGCGTGGCTCGATGTCTATCCTAAATACCGTGGTATACCCCTGCAGTCACCTGTGTATGTCCCTAAAAAGATAAGCAACTAGGTTGCCAGCGTGCAAACAGTCACTAGGCGGGTATAGTCGAAAGTTGGGTAGACCACAATGAGCAGGGTATCGAGCCCGAAACCTATCAAGGGTATCGAAAGAAAATGGTCTGAAGGACAACTGAGGATCTCAAACAGATTCAAGACCCATGAAGCCCCGTGGCAAATGCAATTGACGGAATCCCAAAACAAGCCATATATATGTGTTCTCCACTATGATTGGTCCAGCTTTGTAGGGGCTATCTCCACTACCTTTACGCACGTGACCTCGTGCTTATCCCCTATGTTAGAGGGGGGTCCCGGATAACTTTCACGATACTGGACTTTGACATTCCCTAACTCAAACTCCAATGTTTGATTTTAATGGCCTTGAAAAGTTTCCTCTCCAACCTAATCCAAGGCCCTAATCCTGAACTAGTTGGTTAACCCTACAAACATAAAGTCCAATGAATTTTAGATTTAGCATTAATTTTATGGCTTGTATTATGTCAAAGGTTATGAAATTGAAACTAGTGATGTTTAAAAGACGAAAGTAAAAAATGAACAGAAAATTGGAAACAAAAAACCTCCACTTAACGCAAATTTTCAACAACTTTTTCAAATTTAAAAAAAAAAGTTTTCTAAGATCTTTTGAACAGAAAACTCAAAGCAGGATTTCACTCAACTACAAGATACTTACGATCTAAGTAAACTGGCAAGAACTTATGAAAGAAAATACTTTTCCCTGGTTACTAATGCAAAACAACATTTTTCAACCAAACAAAGAAATGAAAGATTTTTTTTTTTTATTTGAATGCTCATACAGCAAAAAGGAAAAATATCAACAAGTCAAAAACCAAGAAAATTTTTTGGCCTAATCGCAGATTGCAAAGAATCACTTCAAGAAATCACACACTAGCAACTTAAAAAAGGACTCTCACACTTGTCTAAAACCCTAACGAAAATTTTGATGAAAACTTTAAAATGAAAAAAGAAAGCTATGGCTGAGATCAAATCTAAGCTATTGACTGCTAGGATAGAAACCCAAAGAAACCTGAGAAGTATAGCTCTTGTCAAAGGAAAGGATGACTGCCTCACCTTCAACAAAAACTTCTCCTCAAGCACCCAACTGACAGTTCAACAGCAAGCGGTTTGACGCAAGTTGTGTAAAGTCAGAGCGCGTGTACATGCGTGCTGACCTTATACAGGACACGTGTATCTCTGAAACTCTGAAACAAATTAAAAACAAACAATCCAAACTAGGAAGAGACCACTGATACTGAGAACCAGGATATCTTGAAGGCTTAGAAACTTTCTTTAACAGAAAAAGGAAAACAATGTAAGGAAAAATTCATAGAACAAACCAATTTGAGGTGAACCCTAAACTATAGATTGCAAACAACCAAGACTAGAAAGAGTTCCAGAAAACCCCTGAGAATGACTGATTCTGACAAGGAAGAGGATGACCGCCTCTAAAATGTTTTGGACTCATACACGCTACTGTTACTTCTCCAGTGAGAAAGTAAGAAAGTAGGGCATGGGTACACACGTGCAGACCTTATGCAGGCCATGTGTACATCTGTGGGTATCGAAAAAAAATACAGTCAAGCAAAGAAAAAGAGATAGCTGGTATGGAAGACCAGAATCTTTGTTAGCTCAGACTTTGCAGAAACTTCAAAAACCAGGAAAGAAAACCAGTCTTTTCAAAATACCCAAAAATATTCCCAGGAACCCTAGGGACCTCCCTAGTATGGTCGCCAATTCTGTTGTGGTGGGAAATCCCCCTACAGACTAGCATTTAGAGTTATATTATGCATGCAGATAAGACCAAAATAATCCTACTTTCTACTTTCGTCCCAGACCTAATCCCCATTTCTTTTAAGAAAATACATGGTTAAACGAACATACCTTGTTCCGGACGTTCAATGTCGATCCTTCTCGACGCTTGATCGCTTGTTAGCAGCTATCCTCTCAAGACTGACTTGCGTAGAAAACAAGCAACAAACTCGACATGCATTTGTTCTATAGATTAATGGGTTAGAGATTCAAACATATATTCACTAAACTATGAAGAACTCATATAGTGGGACGGGAAAAGCATTTCTTTATTATTAACTTTAATGAATCAACTTATGATGTCGAGACCGACCACTGCTTCCTGAACCTGATCCTGGGCTCCTCAAAAAATGTCCTCCAACTTCTTTGCTCTGTATCTCTCTTTGCACAAGGATGGCTAAAGGGTTGGGACAATGGGAATGTACAATTGGGCAGAGTTTCTTTACTATTATTCTCCTCTTCCAAATGGGACCCCTAACCCTTCTTTTATAGGCTAGAAGAAGCTATGTATTTGGATGAACCCTCGACCATGCATGGCCGGGAGTTTCAGTTAACTCACCCAAAGTTGTGTGTTCTGTCAGAAACTTTCATTTTTTCGTGCTTTTGTAGGTCCACGCGGGTTGTTTTAGGTTAGCTACCATGTACACGTGTGTAGTAATGGAGTAGCGTGCGTGGGACCTTATAAAAGAGGTTTTTTAAGAGTTGTTCAACAATGTTTTGGCAAAGAAGGAATCTAAGATGGCCTCATGCCAGGCAATCATGTCTGGTGCAAATTAGGGTTATAACACTCATGTACTTTCATCTTCTGAAACTATGATGCCCATGCATTACTATATGGTTCAATATTCAGATCCACATACCTATAGTAAGGTTGTGGTTGATCCATTATGGGAAGAAACCATGTAGGATAAGTATGACTCACTCCAAAAGAATCAGACTTGGGAGCTAGTTCGACTTCCATGATAAAGGAATATTTTTAGGTGCAGATTGGTCCACAAGATCAAGAGGTACAATGCTAGATAGGTTTCCAAAGGAATTCATCAAATACATAAATATTTCTACATCTTGAATACTTTTAGTGAGATAAAGTTTTAGACTTTGCAGGATCATATTGATGTGAAGAACACAATTTTCTAGTAGCTTCCTTTTCTTCTTTTGATGCATTATCGTATTCAGTGTTCATTAGTTGCATTGTAAATGAGTACCTAATATGGCCCAATAGTCAGGACTCATTGTTTTCTCCCTAGTGATGTTCAGGGGGGGTGTTGGATAAATTTCTATTTTCAACACACTAGTTCAGTGGGAGTTAACTGACTAATTCTATTTTATAATTTCTATTTATACCATCACTATTATGCATACATGCATTCCTAAGGAAAGTTCATTGCTTGATTTCTTTTCTTAATTATGGAATGTTCTTTCCTATATATGAGTGTATTCCACACATTCATTGTATCACAATGATCATCATTGATTAGCTCATTGGAGTAGTGTGAATATATTTTCTCATTCTTCCATATTGAATCTCTCGTCCTTTTCTGGATAAGATTTGTTTGTATTTTCTTTAGCTAGATCTCCTGTGCAGGTTTTGATGAAACATTGATAGGTCGAGGGATCAAACCCCACTAACTCCCAGTGGTTACGGGTTTCTTTTGTCATATTCTTATATCCTCTTGTTATATTCTTATATCCTTATATCACAAAATATAAGGAAGTTTTGCCTTATATCCTCTTGGATTCAAAAATCACAAAAAGTCAATGAATATAGCCCACTTCGAGGGAAAACTTCCCTTTACAATATATCAAATTCAAAATACAATATGAGATTAGATAAGAATCCTAAGACTAGGTATATATATATTGCAATGAGGGGTTCTAGCCGACCTACACATATAACCACTAGAAATGTAACAAGTCAATATGTAGGGCTTAATAAGGGGTTTCATACATAAAATGGGGTTTTTATAGGGCTTAACAATCTTCATCCATTTCATCCACTTCTCTAGGAATATGTCACAATGAATTCCTTTTTCTCATCTTCCTCGAAACCAATAGACATTATGTTATTTGAAGAGGTTGATTGTGGACTCATAGTCAAATTAGGCACTTGTTGGAACAAGGTTTGACATTTGTCCTCTAAAATTTCAATATGTGTTTTCTAATAAAGCAATGTTTCCATACAAATTTCCCTCTCATTGTTGTGGTTATCCTCTTGAGCATGGAGTCCTGTTGTTGCTAAGAAAACTATCTATAATTATTTACTCATGTCTTCTCACTACCTGTCACAAATAAAAAACCTCACACAAGAGACATTGTCCTAATTAAATATGAGTCTCCATATCATCCCAGTTCTAAAGGACTCAAGCCCAAAAATCTCAATTCAAAACCTCTGTAATATTTCCAAACCCACAACTAGGTTGCACAATTAAATCCCTAATGCTAAACCACATGACAAAGAGTTCACAATGAAGGTGAATAATTGGACTTCTCAAATCCAAAGAATCTATCCTTGTTGGCACAGGGGCAGACCCAGGGTTCAACGCTTCAACAACGCACCAACAAAACCCTAACTACCGTCCCTTTTGGCAACACCTACGAAGCAGATGAAGTCTCACCTGAGCTAGAGGCAAGGGGGGTTACAGGACTCAAGTGTCTACAACCTAGCTAGGACACAGATATTTAATCACAATACTTAACAGAGCACTTAGCCAATAACATTCATTAGTCTTTAACCCCTATTCACATCTCAAGTTAAAACCCTAATTACATATCAGCGCAATAACAACCAAGATCCAAGCATATCTAACCATTCAACACATAGCATCAAAGTAGATCTAACATTCATTCATATCATAAAGCACTAAGCATCAAATGGACCTATCATACATCTAGATTAAGAAATTAAGTACATAAACAACGTGAATATCATAGCACAAAGCACATCGACACAGGATATGCGTGGTTCACCCCAGTGTGGGGCTACGTCCACCAACTCTTCTTCTTCTTCTTTATTAACCTCTTCCAATCTTCTTACATGCACAGAGCCACAAAACCAACTCCACATAGGACAGGAGATCTGCATGCACCTCGCCAGATCCTCCTTCCCCGAGTTAGGTCAAAGCACAGAGCCTTACACATTCTATGCACAAAGCACTACAAATCACTTGCACTTAGCTCTGCAATTCCCAACATACAGTATGCACCAAGCCTTCACAACTATTTGCACTTAAAACTCTGGCTTACATATCTTGCTCAAAGCCCACTTAGATCTCAAAAACTTGATTGCTACTTAACTTGCCTAGCTACTTATTTATACATTACAAAAGAGGCCTAAACATGGGTAAGACCCATGGGACGACATGCCATACCCGTTACATAAGCCCTAAAACCAAAAAACCTATAAAAGTGGGTGAGATCCTACGATCTCTGCTTCGTCTGGGCACTCCGTCTTCGACCAACCTATCGAAGTCCCTAAAAATGGTCAAACATGATCAATGTTTCCTCAAAACCTAGTCAAGGGCCAACAATCCTCTAAAATCATTCCAAAAATGCACACATTATATGTTATACAAATCTAAAAGAAGTATCGCATTCAAGAAGAGAGTATGAGAAACTTGAAAACAAAGGGATTTGAATATGCATTGAGAGCTCACCTTTACAAAGAACTAAACACTAAAACCTAACACCATTGCACACAAATTGGAGGGTGAAACCAAATAAATCACAAACATAGAGAAAACATAATAAGAATTTTCATGGGCCTAAGGATGGTGGTGGTCTCCCAGACCAAAAATAAAACCCATAATCTCACTGTCACCCAAACAAGCCATAAAAAAAGATTGAATTTATTGCTCACCCATAATGGCTAAAGTGTGACTCATGGGATCTTTAATTACCTTTCTAATTTCTTACAAATATAGTTAGAAAGATTGTTCATTTAATTATCAATATGGGATTTGTGTATAACATGCAAACTATCGTGCACTGTATGTGCTAGGTAAAATCATAACATTGTTCTAGCTATGAAGTTGTAGCAAGATCAAATGATCAAATCATTGTTTCAAGATATCTTTGATAAAGTCACCAATTCTAAGGACAAAAAACTAGAAAAATATTTAACACTCTAAACTATCTCAATTGAGCCTAGAAGCACTTAGTGTTGTAACCCCCAACTAAGAGGAAAAATGCAAGAAGTAAAATCAATCTAATCTAATTCAACCAGCCTAGAAGCACTTGGTGTTGTAACCCCAATTGAATGTAATTTAAATGACAACTAATCTAATTCAACTATATTGGAAGAACTTATTGTTGTAACCTCGTTTTGAATGTAATTGAAATTACAACTAATCTAATTGTAGAAAATACACTTGGTCAATTACTAATTCTAAGTGGTGATTGTGCCAAAGAATAATTTCCTCTTTTTAGACTTGCAAATAATATTGAAAGAGATCTGCATGAATTCATCTTGAAATTCTATTGAGTGCTGGGATTACACAATATTAGACCATTAAATGAAACACATAAACAAAATGGAAAGTAACTGAAGAAAAGTATTTTCCTTAATGTTGCAAAAAAATCTAAACAATAACCAAGCACACAAGAAATCTGGAAATCGACCACTACATAAATCAAATCTATGTTATAGTATAATAGTACAATATTACCTAACTAAGGAGGGAGCCCTACCTCCCTAGACAAGTCATTGGTTGAATCCTTTAATTACACGTTGAACTTCAGATACTCATTAACACAGAAGAAATGCATAAGAATCAAAACAAAGATTTTATTACTGGAAAATAGATTTCATATTACAATGATAATTATCCCCACTCTTTAGTTGAATTGAGCAGAGTTCTTATACAATTCACACTATGCATTTCTTAGAAATAAATAGTTGAGGATAGTCATGAGGATATATGATCCTTAGTTTGTTCTCTATTTTGTTTCAATAGTTTGAGCAGGATAGGAGACATGGTTATTTTCGTGACTTAGCATCCTCATCAACTGGTAAGAATATATTGAAATGGTCAACTCAATTATCTTGGATCAACGACCTCCATTTGTATGTTTTTACTTTTTCCCCAACTCGTCTACCTTCAACTATCTCAAAATAGCGGCCTAATTGTCCACTCGTAGTTTCCAATATGATGTGCCTACCATTCAATATGTGGTACCTAATTCAATAGAGCTATCATAGTTGGGAGGACTAGGACGAGGGTCAATGGTGTAACTTCTCATGCTGAAGATGTTAGTAGTGGTGACAAAAAATGTTAAGTTGCGGCACTAACTGGTGTTGCAACAATGGTTTGGAAGGTGTTACAACAAATGGAAATGTGTTGCAACAATTAGAAACATGTTGCATCAATTGGAAAATGTGTTGCAACAACTAGAGAATGTTTTGCAACAACAACCCGATAAATTTGACGGTGTCATAGCAAAGATCTAACAGATGTTGCAGCAACTTTCAGGCATTGCAAAAACAGTTTTGCAGTACCTATGACATTTTTCCTAGAACAATATCTTAGTGTGCTTTCATTAGTGATCATAAAATTTCATCTTTCCCTTAATTACACTAGAAAACCACTTGAAATGACCTAATTTGTGAGGAAATGTACCTGAGGAAAAATACATCGTTATACTCAAAATTAGGCTAGAAGGATGGAAAAAATTGGCACATAATTGTTACACATCAAAATTACTCAATTCAATGATGACCTATTGTCGCCATTACAAGTGTCGCAAGTGTCACTTTTTAGCCATAAGTGTTGCAAGTGTCGGAGACATCATACAGTCATCTTGCCCATGTCATGTCTCGAACGACATTACAAGGACACTTGAGACACCCTCAAAGACTGGTTTAAGAAGGATAAATCATCTGATGAGGAGTACAAATCATTTTCCATGGAAAATACCACTTAAAAATGATTTTTGAAGGGAAACACTCCCATACCCACTGTCAGGGAGTGTCAATGCTCCCTACCCCTCTTTGGGGGAGCGTTGCAACACTCAGGACACCATTCTAGGGGAGCGTTGGTATTTTTTGAAGGAATTTTGGGTATCTCTCCCCTGCACACTATCAGGGAGTGCTAGCGCTCCCTACCCTTCTTTGGGGTAGCGTTGCAACGCTCTGTGTACCCTTTTGGGGGAGCGTTGGCATGTTTGAGGGAATATTTGATTGTTGAGGAAAATCAGGGAAAACTCCCCCTCATCTCTGGAGTTAGTTGGATTCGAATCTGAGATCAAGTATGGATCTTAGGGAGGATCCACAACTGATGGAGAAAGATACTCAACCTATCCCAAGAATATCTAAGGTGGTTAGGTCTCTCCAAGCTTATATAAGGAGGCCTTCTCATGGTAAAAGAACATGGAGGAATAGGAAGGCATCAAACTTATGATCTCATAAGGAAGATATTAGTGAAGTTACATGCATTCCATTGGTGGATCATTTGAGCAAAGGGTCTGGACAAAGAGATCTTGGTGAATTTTCTGCATCTACATATATGGTTGTAAGCAATTTGCTTTGTTTTCATTAAAATGTGTGTGTGTGTGTGTGTGTGTGTGTGTGTGTGTGTGTGTGTGTGTGCTTGGCTCGTTTCCTTCAAATTCGTGTATGTTTCATGAATTTTTTTTATTTTGATAGATCTATTATGACACTAATAATGGTAGAGTAGGAAGTATGTTTCGTTGTTTCTTCTCATTGTATTGCAGGACCTTCTGAAGAACTTGGAGATCAAGATCAGCTTGGATTGAACAAGGAAGAACGTCGATAAAGGTATTTACCTTTCTTTATTTTTCTTCCTTGAATAGTTTAACTTCATGAAAAGAATGTCAGTGTCCACATTAGCACCTTTTTGTCTTGGTTATAGGGGTCTAATATCCAAGAGGAAATCCACTTGTCCACAGGGGGGTTCTCCTGTAATAGGTACCTATGACATTTTACCTAGAACAATATCTTAGAATGCTTTCATTAGTGATCATAAAAGTTCATCTTTCCCTTAATTACACTATAAAACCACTTGAAATGAAATAAGTTGTGAGGAAATTTACTTGAGGAAAAATACATCGTTATACTCAAAATTAGGACGGAAGGATGAAAAAAATTGGCACATAAAGGAAAAATAAAGATATAAAAAGGATGGTGTTCCATATGCCCATCATATACCCCCAACCAAATGTGTTGCATATCCTTATGCAACCAGGTTGACTAGTGTGAATCTACATGGGAGGAATCGTAATGAAGAATGCTAATGTTGGAGTCGAAATGCCCTTTGTTAAATAATGACTAGTACCCTCCATTTTATGCAATTATTTTCCAGTAACCTTCTTCCTCCTTTTTACACAAATCATAATCTTATTGGAATTCGGGTGAATGCAACCAAATTATATGGGAAACAAAATATCATCCCTACCCATTTATTTCCACATGTCTTTATACAATGAATGTATCTTCTTACTCATTTCAATGCCACTATAAAATAGTGATAATTGAAGGAATCTATTTTCCTTATCTCCATTGTGGCTTGTTCCCATCTTTGTTTTCTTCCTTGTAGGGAATCTCGCATCAAAGATTCTAGTATTGGATGCAATTATAGATGGATTTGTCTTGGTTGTTGGTCATGAAGGAAATATGTATCTGAGAATTAACCCATACATAGTGTGAGATTGGAATAGTCTTTGGCTCAGGGAATTATCTTCTTATCCATATGTTACAATTCTCATCCTGCTGGGAAACAAATAGGGAATTTTTCCACTAGGCATGGTTTCTCACAAATTATGTAAAGGCCTTTAGCTATATTTCTCCAAAAAAAGGAGTCGAATTCCATATTGGGTCAAAATCCAAGAGAAGGTAGAGTTCACACAACAAGTCCTTATCCTCTTTGTTTTTTTCATAGTATACCTTCAAGAAGCTTCCTATAGAGTTCACTTTGTAGGGAATGCATGTTTCTACTGCTCTAAATTGGAATATAAAGTGACACTCATTTAGGAATACATAATATATAGGAGAGGATGCTCTGTAGCTAAGAATACATCCCAAAAGGGAACTCATTTACCCTTTTTCTTCCCTAAGGAGTCTTATTTGGGATTGTAGCTCAGAGGCCCTATATACACCATTTTTACATCATTCCCATTTCTATCAATGGATTTCCAATTGATCAACCCATCATTACCTCAGGTTATAGATGGCATTTCGACACTTTTCAAGAGGAATTGTTCCTTTTGTTGGATTACTGGAGGGGGGTTGAATTAGTAAAAAAGAAATTTAATATGTTTTCACATAAAATGAAAGTGTTATATCAATGTAGCATTATCATCCACTAATTGCAAAGTAAATAAATAATGAAAAAATGAGCAATCATACACATACACAGCACACCAGTGCTTTTACGTGGAAACCCAAAGTGGGAGAAAACCATGGAATGCTTTTTCTTTTTCTTATATGTCTTGAAGAATTACATTCATTGGAAGCACCAACTTCCTTTGTTTTCCAGCTGCAAATGGAAGGAGGCTCCAACCCCCTAGTTTCTCAGGCTACAACCTAAGGGGAGCTCTAACTCCCCAATTCTCTGGCTACAACCAGAAGGAGGCCACAAACCCCTATGTTCTCCGGCTACAATCGGAAGGTGGCTACAACCACCTGTCATTTCCTCATCCAACCTCCCTAACGTAGAAGTAGAATGATGGAACCGCTTTCACACTATCACTGTGAGATATACCACTGTAGCAACCTGTACAAATCAACTTGTAATCAACATGTACCATAAGCAAGTGCATCAACCTGTACCAAACAACCTGTAATCATCAGGTACCATAAACAAGTGCATCAACCATGCACCAACAT